>JACDOX010000255.1:237470-345716 GCA_014549065.1 Cardinalis cardinalis
AGATAGCAGCCACAGGACACCTAAATCTTTCAGAGAAAGGAATTTATTGCCCTCTTATCAGAAGAAAGGCACTGTTAGGATTCAGAAGAAGAGGCTGACGATGACCAGATGGAATCYTGTGTTTGAATGGAATTTATGCATCATGTATGAAGTGTAKGAATATGCAATGGGCTATTGTTCTTAAGGGTTAATCCTTTGTTAGTAGGTGTCCTCCTTCGGGCTCGTGCTGCCCAGAAAGAGGTACCCGGACGTCYGTAACTCTTTGTCCTTATTGTCTCATATTGTCCTAATTCAGTTTGTCCAAATTATTATTACTCTAATTGTATTACTATTTTTTTTATAACCATTTTGTTACTATTAAACTTTTTAAATTGTAAAAGAAGTGATTGGCGTTTTTCACACATTTCAATCCCAGTTTACACACTGGCTTGCTTATGCTTTTGGCACACACCAGTCCATTCTCACCTCCCAGCACCTTTCCCAGATCCCTGTGTGCACCCCAGGCAGATTCCAGAGCAGGAAATGCAGCAGGGCCTTGGCTGGGAAAGGCACGGGCTTTGTTAGGAGAGATCTCTTTGTGGCCCCTGACTGCCACCCTGGTATTTTCTGAAAAATCCCTTTGCCAGGATTTCTGCTCCTGGGAAGCTTCATCTTCTCTCTGTTTTGCTCCTCTGGAATGTGATTTGGAGAATTGTTTACCCAGCATGTGAATTGTTTTAATTTAATGACTAATCACAGCCAGCTGTGTTGGGACTGGTCAGTTAGAGGTTTTTCTTATTCATTCTTTTCTAACCTTCTGATGTCTCCTTTCTCTTTCTTTAGTATAGTTTTAGTATATAATTTCTTTTAATATAATCAATATAATATCATATCATAAAATAAAAAAAACAGCCTTCTGAGAACATGGAGTCAAATTCTCATCTCTCACTTCATCCTGGGGACCTCACAACCCCACACCTGACATCCAGTGCTGACAAGTTATTTTGGAGCAAATGAGGCTTCTCTTGGCTCAGTCTGTTGGTTCTGTTGTTTGGCTCTTTATCCCAGTGACTTCCAGTTGATCTTTTCAGGAGGGTGAGCAGAAGTCCCCTCTGCACTGGGCTCTGCCTTCTGAGGGCACTCTAGTGTGTGCAGGAAACTTCCCAAGATGAGGAAATTCTGGAGTCACTCCCAGTAAYGTGTCACTGCAGAAAAAGGAAGCAGTGACAGTTTATGATTTGTCACAAGACAAGAAATAACCTTTGAATATTGGTCTCATTAGGTACAGGCTTGTTGTTATGGTAATGTTATCATCCCAGTTGATGCAGAAAACTGAACAGGGTCACAGAACAGTAATTAGAAGACATGTCAGGATGAAAGATTTGGGTGAGAAATAGTCTTTCAGGAAGAGATTGCTGGCAGGTTTCCCAGGAAGCTTCAAACACAGGGTTGTCTGATGCACCCAACTCTTTGGTGCAGTCCACAGAGCACAGCAATAATGTGTAATAATAATAATAAATACAATAGAGATATAAAATCTTACMAAAAAACCTTTATAAAAATATTTCATTTTATAAATTTATAATTAAATARAATTAATAAAAGTAAAATTATTAATAAAAAAAAATTGCCTGCTTTCTGAAGGAGGATCTTGGGATCAATACCATTCACCAGATCCTGAATGCACCACATTCAGCTAGGAGATTCTTTTCTCTACCTGTCCCATTTAGGAACAGGTAGACTTTATCCTGCAGGCTCTTGGGGCTCCAATTATGATAGAGAAACCTTTCAAAATGTTCAGAGTTTGTGAATTGGGTGATCACACTGTGTGTATTCAGTGTTTAATACATGCAGAAAGATGGTTGCAGAAGGGAAGATTTTGAAGTTGGTGCTTTTGAAAATCTCAACAGAAGGCACTGAAAAGCAAAAAATAGTTTCTAAAGAGATGGAAGATTAGAGTTGTTAGCATGGGAAAAATCCTTTGCTGTGCTAAGAAGAGCTTTGTTAAATGAAGTAATTTTTTTAGCCTCATTTAATGAGMAAAGAGAGCATTTAATTAAAACAAACAGCAAGATTTCATTGTTGAGAGTAACATTTATCTGGAAGTTAAATAATATCAGAAATCTGCTGAATGGTCTTGCTCCAGCTCTGTTATGAGCTGTTTTATCTGCTGTTCCAAGAGTCTGTGATGGAATCAGATCTAAAAGTTGTGTGAGAGTTTGGAGATCCTTACAGGCACTTGTTTCAAAGGCAGAGGTGAAGAAGCCTTTCATGGTTGTGGGGATGTCTCAATAAAGCTCAGTGCATTGGTTTTGAAAGTCTGCAGCTGGATCCTGCTTAGGTTTGTAGCTAGCCAAAATTAAGAAGCAGCATCTCATTCTCTTCCTGTCCCATTCAGCCTTTCTCCCTTAGAGCAGCCACAAGCAGAATTCACAGCTTCTACAGAGGGCTAAATGCTGCCTAAAATATTTTCCTGACCTTCAGTGAACAAGGAAAATGTTTCTACAGTTTAAAACCAGGCTTAGCTCAACTTTAGGACTTTCTTCTTAGGTTAAAAGAGCTTCATGCCTTGTTTTTCATGCCATTTAAAAGACACAATTATTTGCACCAACTGAACTGGTATAGCAATTTTTGTGCTCTTAGCTGACTGTTTCCTCAATTCCCTAAAAATACCTTCATAAAACTCTTGTGTGAGGAAACCAAGTAGGAGAACTTCTGTGTTGCCACTGTCCCTTTTCCAAGCCTTCCCCATGACACAGGATGTTTAAAATGAAATTTTTAAGCACCTGGACTCCCAGACTGAGTTATTGGTTCCTGTGCAACTTCTATTTCAACTAGCAGTGCTTAAATATGTGTAGAACACCAGGCATTGGTGCGCCAAGTACAGGTATTTATCTACAAAAAAACTTTTTTTCCAGTTCATGAGCACTCAGGATATGATGATTCTCATAAATTAAACGGTGCCAGGGAACTTCAGTGGTTATCAGAATATTATTCTCTCTATTGTCACACTTTTCTAAAGGTATCCTGTTCCCTTTTGGCCTGAGCTCACTGAYATTTTCCCAAACAGGAGTTAGGCAGGATTCAGGCATCAGTGTTGGTCAGGAGCCTTCCCAATCTGCCATCTGAACGGAGCCTGGTTTGGCAGGAAGGGAGTTTATTAGTGTGRCATGAGCCATTCCATGCCAGGTGGCCTGAGGGCCAACCAGCAGGCTTGTGCATATTAATTTATTAGCATAGCAAAGACTTTTTTAAAATTTTCTTATTTGTCTTCTTTTTTATTTTCCCTTTTTTAAATAATTGTAATAAAATTCAGTTTCAAATTTTCATTAAAAAATTGTCAAGGCTTTTGGTTTCAAAATGCCAAAATTGAATGTTCCAGCATTAATACACAGCATCTGTCTGTTTTTTGATGAAATCACTCAAGAATTCATTTATGTGCAAAKAAAAATTCTTTTTCTCTGAAATGGCTAGAAAAAAGTTTTAGTGCTCAAAATTCTTTCTAAGTGTGGAAGTGCTTTAGCTCCCACAATCCTTCATGTTCAAAATTTGTTGTATGGAACAAGAAAAAGAACAGAACTTTGCTATGATTTTCTGTGACATTGATCCTTGGTAAAATGACAATTTCAGAAAGATATGAAAGGATGAAATAACAGACGTTGCAGGGGGGAGCAGGAAAACCAGGTCTGCTGAAAGAACACGACAGAAGCAGAGGCTGCACGTGGTTAAACCAGTGTCTGTGAGGGGGAATGACATTGAAAAGCCTGGAATTCTGCCAGCCCTGCTCAGGATGCCCAGGAAGGGAGTCCCTGCAACTGGAATGTGCTGGAGATTGAAGATGAGAAGTCACGGCTTGGAGCACAGCATCAGCATGGACACAAGCACGTGCAGACATCCAGGTCCTGCAACCTGACCCTGCTTTTGGGGAGCCAGGAGGAAAAGTCTGTGTCTGCCCAAAAAATGCTCTTATCCATCAGGCAAGGGTTGATATGGATGCAGGAAGCCCCTGATGTGGGAATAAAGTGCAATGACTCCGTGATTCAGAAGGCTGAACAAATTCTTTATTAAGCTATGCTATATTATGACATACTCTACTATACTAAAACTATATCATACTACTAAAGAAAAACCTGTGACCCTCACCAGACATCTTGGCTGTCTGACACAGCTTTGACCCAACTGGCCAGTCAATCCAAACAACCTTCACCAGTGTCCAATTAACAAATCACTTTGGGTAAACAATCTCCATAACACATTCCACATGTGCCAAACAACAGGAGCAGCAAATAGAGATAAGAATTGTTTTCTCTTCTTCTCTGAGCTTTCTCACTGCCTCCCCCTGGAAAAATCCTGGGAGAGAGAATTATGTCTCTCTCTGTTCAAAGAGTRTGTGAATACCATAGGTTGACAGAAAGATGTGATGGGTTAGGTAAGGTGAAACTCATTAATTTACATTTTTTTTATTACAACAGCCATTGAGTCCCTTGGCTCTTAGAATCTGAGGATCTTTAGTGAGCCAGCTCCTAGAGTGTGGCAGAACCTCCCTCTCCAGGGAGCAGAGCAGAAATCCTAAATATAGCTGAATCTGGAAAGTGTTTGGATGTCACTGGGGTAGGAATGTTTTATGAGGTTTCCATGTATAAATAAAAGATGAATGCAATTAGTCCTCACCATAGGATATTTCCTTCTATGTGACCCATATTTATTTTTTCCATGGCTTTCAGCAGAGGATGTGCCATCAAATGCCTTTTGAATATCAAAAGGTTTGAATGAGCYGCCATAAGAAGCTCCATAACCTTTTATAACCATCTTTGTGCAGAAAAAAWTTCCCTTTGAAATCCATATTGGCCATTCTCTTTCAGGTTATTGCTTCAAATATGCTCTGTAACTCTCTGCTAATTAGTGATTCTAGCTTTTTTTGGTAAGCTGCAGATGAACATGTAAGTCAGGGCTATTTTRGTCCCTCCAGGTCAGGGCTGCAGGTACATTATAAACACTGTGACCTCCTCTTTTGGACTCTCCATGCTTTATTTGTGCCAGTGATGTTCTCATGATGATTGCCACAGCCTCTGAATTCAGCCTGGTTTCAATCTGGACCATGAGGTTAATTCAGAGCCTAAGATTTTCATGAAGCCCCTGGTAGCCAGATCTGCTYAATCCCTCCAGTGTCCACACCTCATTTTCTCCCAAACTAGAAGAAGGATCAGCAGAGTTTTAATATTATTAAACTAGTGATGTAAATTCCTGCTTTTACTGCTGTTTAATCATGAAATCACTGGCATTAATTAGAATTGCTTGGAGTCCAAGTGCAAGCCCAGTGTTTTCTCTAGGAGGTAACAACTGGAATGAACACTGAAGGATAATGAGAGCAGTTTGGGGCATGTTCTTACAATTGTGCTCCTCTGTAACCAATCAGTTTTAATAAAATTGTGYACCATCAGCCTTCCAGAAGTTCCAAAAGCCCCACTAATGGTATTATTGTGCATGAAGTAAAGGACAGSTGCTGTTAGCAGAAGGGACAGTGACTTCCCTGAAAAGAGCTGGTCTTCCCATTCAATTGCAGAGCTCTGAAACCCATATTTCTCTGGAATTTCTTTCTTCCTCATCCTAATTCCTTACCTGAAACAATCATTGCCTGTTTCTGGTATTGCCAACTCTGAAGCCTTAAGTAAATATGAGTAAGAAACATAGAGGCAAGGGAGCATCATATTAAGGAATAATTTATTTTCTCTGGATTTATGTTCCCCTATAACAGATTGAAGACAGAAATAGCAAGTCAAAACTCAAGCTATCACATGGAAAACAAAGTGGGACATGAATGATTAAGATCCAAAATTCTAGGCTTTTCAGTGAAAGGAAGTTTGAATGAGAGCTTTGAAGGAAAATGATGCTCGGTACTGCTGACCCTAGGTGTGGATTTTGGAGTGCCATTATTCAATTTTACRGAGGAAACCCAGAGTTTTATGCCATTTTTTGATAAGAAGCAATCTCCATAGAAGCATTACTTAGTGAGGCTGTGCAGTGCCATAGAAATGCATCACACTGTTTCAGATTCCCAGAAATTGTGCTGCAGCAGTGGAGAAGCTCAGTCTTCATGTCTGTAAATAGTGTTGTCCAATTAATAATCTCAGTGGTTGTGATCCTCCAAAATCCCTCAGGCTGACGGAGAACCAAGCAGAAGAGAATTCCTTCTGTAGTGCTAAATAAAAGAGACTTAAATGGGGGAAATCAAAAAGACTTTATATAATGTGGAATCATCATCAAGTGCAGAGAGAGCATTTGTCACGATGGAAAAATTTGTATGTGCTGAAGCTTTCAGCCTGTTTCACTCACTGTGTCTCACCCGTGCTACAAACCCTTAGATACTTCTGAGTAAATTATGAATTTTTCTTTGATTTTGCAYTTGATTACCACGCATTACACTGTGTATCTCAGTCACCACAATAAAATTGTTTCTGAGTATCCACTGAGTCTTCGTGTTTTTGAGAAAAGGCAAGAGAGTTGTAGGCTGACACCACTGAACACAGATGAAAAAGTACAAGTATTTAGACAGGATGGAAACCAGCTCAGGATATGCCTTGTGCTTTTTGTGGAAAAAGAGAAATTGATTCTGCAGTCTATGACTTGCTGACACAAACTAACGCTTGTGCAGAAATAAACAACAAATAAGCCTAAAAACATGCAAATTGTAAAGATTCTTTGGAGGTTAAATCAACTGACCTTCCATAATACCAGTGCTAGCTTGGAAGCACTTGTAGATGACTGAATTTTAATTATCTAATAGAGTAGCAAAATATCAATCTCTTTATTTTTCATAAGTAAAATGGTGCTATATTGAGACAAGAATTCTCAGCTGAGTGAGATTTTAGCTCAACTTTGGAGCACAAAGTGTTAACAGTTCCACAACCACTTATTATCTTAATTGAATGTCATATCACTAATTTAATACAATTTATCCAATTTATTTGTATCACCTTGAGTTATGGTCCTGTCACAGCAGTGCTTGAAATTCTGTTTTGCTTCATTAGAACATGTTGGCAGCTTTTGAGAAAAGGTTTGTTTGGAGTGAAGGGAAAGCTTTTTCTTTTTTTGACAAATCCTTTGTGAAATACTGTCAGGCATTTGCTCTTCACTCTCTTGTGGATGAAACTGGATTTTGCACAAGGGATTCCCACTGTCTTTTTTTTTTTTTTCTTTTTTTAAAATCAGTGTAAAGCATTAAATACCTGGAAGCTTCTGGCTTTTTAAATGAGCTGCTGATTCAAAATTAATTTCTCCTTACCTGCTCTGGGTTCAGATTTCAGATTTCCCTTTGATTCTGATACAGAGATTGCTTTTGCATTTGACTCTGCTTGAAAGAGCTATGTCCAGTGCTGGTGGGTAGGACTCCCAGCATTTTTACAGATGTCTGTAATTATTGTGTGTGTATGGTAGTTCTTGCAAAATAACTCACAATCAAACCAAAAATACTTTTACATAAAAAGTTCATGTATTTTCCTTTGTGGCTTTTGAACTGAGTGATTGCAATAAGGCCTATTTTACAGTGGTGATATTTGTGTCATCATTCCAGTCATTAAAAATGTGCACTTCTGCAAGTTTTCCTCTGCAAGTGACTTCCCAAATTCAATTCCCCTCCCACATAAACTCCACAGTCTTTTTACAGAATAATTTTTTGTGAGCTTTTAAGAGAACTACTCCACAGCAGCATTAAACTCTCTTCCCACTTTTATTTAAATTAATCCTGATAAATCTAGCTGTAATTCTTTCCTGCATCAAGAGGTTTTCTTTCCATTCAATTTATGGCAATTGCGAATTTATATAATTATCTGTATTTCTCTACCTTAAGGCTGTACTGGTGTTACTGCTGTGTTGTAGTCAAATAATTTTGTAGCGTTTTAAATACCAGTAAGCAAGCAGTGAGCATCCCTAATTTCCCTCCTTTTTTTCTTTTAATTTTGCTTTCTCTGCTTTTCAGTTTGGGAAGATTCATCACTACCATCATGAGGTTCCTTGATTCATCACTACCATAATGAGGTTTCTTGATTATTTTTTTTTCCACTAACAAGTTCCAGAATAATTTGGTAGTTGCTGAGCAAGTTGTGTGTTTTACATGCATTAATTTTTCTGAGCAGCAATGGTGTGACCATTCTCATTTTGCTAGGCAATGTGCAGTTGAATGGAAGCACCACATATTGGGAATTCTCTCCTAGTGGGAGATGATTCTGTGTTTGACTGATTGGTACAATCCTGCACACCTGGTCCCTGCAGAGAAGCTTTCTAAACAATCTGGGAAACCTTTTTCTGCCATTTACCAACACAGAATTTCTATTACCTGATCACACTACTGAACTTGCTGTCCTGTATTATTTCTAGCATCAACTGCAGTTAATATGTCTTCCACAACCACTAGATTCCACCAGTGTTCATTCACTTCTGCCTCAAAAAAAAAAAAAAAAAAAACCTGAACAGAAGAAGGGCCCTAAGAATCAGAAATAAAATTAATTGAAATTCATGTAAATTTAAAAAAAGTTAGGTTATTAACAACTTTCATCTAAGAGGCAGAAACAAATGTCTTAAGTTCTGTTCATCAGCAAGAACAGGGATGTAGTTAGCATTTTCCTGTTGTAGCTGTTCTTGATGCTGTCATAAATTATGGGGGCATTTTTGGATCTTTTAAGTGTATCTTATAAAACAAGACAGAGGAGGTTATGCAAGTTAAGTAGCAGAAAGGCTGCTAGCTGTAAAAATCCTAGCACAGAATCTCTCAGGGATTTCAGAGTCAGAGGGGCCATGAACACAGAGCCTCATCGAATACTTGAGTTAGAAATTCACAGACTTTGGGGCAAATCAATARCTTGAAGGCCAAGGTATGGTCAGAGCAGTTGCATAAAAATCACAAATGAGTAACTTYATCTCTGAAATTGCTGACAGCTCCATCCCACCTGACAGCATTCATATGTCCATAAACCTTCTTGCAGTGCATTGCTCTTCAGCACAGGACCCAAACCCAGCCACGCAGTTTATCCTGAAGAGTTTCCTTCAACTCATTTTAATGCCAAAGAGGATCTGTGAAGTAATTAGAGAGTACACATGGATGCTCCTATTTGCTATAAATGGAAAAATTGAAATGATTGGTGGCTGCATTCTACTTTGATTGAGAGCAACAGAGGAAAGAGGCCAAAATTAAAGGGTTCTGTGAGAAACCAAGGAGCATGTGCCTGTGTGAGTTAGTCTCTGCATCCTTTGAGATAGTTTGCCTCAACATCCTTTGAGATAGTTTGCCTCTGGGCACAAAAGAATTGATGCCTTTGTGGCAGGGACCCGAGAAAAGATTCCCCATTTAAAAATTAATCAGCTGAAAGTAATAGAACATTACGTAATCAGACTATTTTCATAAACTATTGATAGCTTAGTGATTATTTAGCTTTTAATGCTGGCTGGATTTTGTTTACCAAAAATCTGTTAGAAATGCATAGTTCACACCAACTTGATTTTACCCACAATGGCCAYAATGGTTTTACCCATTCTTTATATTCTGTCTCAATGATGATTAGTAAATGTATTCTCAGTAATGAGTTTTTGCTGAAGATTGAGATATCACAGAATAATCTTCTGCAATTCTGGATGATGATCTCAGCATTTTTAGAACTGTGAATTCCTTGTCTTTCCCTGCACAACTGTGCTGTTATCTCTGTTCTGGTGAGATAAGGGGAAAAACCAAAGAACATGTCAATTGAGAGACAGGAAAACTGTGAGGTAACCAGCTTCTTCCCATGGGCTTTTTGCCTCAAAACCACTTTTCCAGCTGACTTCCCTAACATTCACCKGCATCCCTGCCTGCAGGGCTCTGAGACGCTGCACACATCTGTTTTCACATTATCTCATGAGAAGAAGGTGCAGGCTGGCAAATTTTATGTCAGTTGCTGAGAACTTCATGGTGGCTTGGCAGGAAGCTGTGCAAAACACGACCAGTGGGGAGGTTGGTGTCMCTGGCAAACTGTTCTGGACACATGAGGTCTTCTGGGGGAATGGATCCAAGGGCAGGTGTGCTGCTGCAAACGCTCAAAAACTGATCAGGCTTTTTTTGTGGGTGGCGAGAGCAAAGAGAGCAGCGGTGTTTCCTCTGCCTGAGCTTGGCTCTGTGTTGCAGAAAACAGGTAATTAAATTGTGGGACTGTTCAGCACACTGGGTTTCTCAGATGCCCTGAAAGAGATTGGTGGCAGATTGCTATTAGGAGAGCTGCTCCTAAAACTCAATTAGCTGGTCACTGAAAGTGATTGTAAGAGAATGTGAGCCTTTTTGTCCCAGAGGCTGTGGGTGAAAAAGCTTGGGAACAGCTATGTTTCTGCAGCTGTCCACCTGGGCAAAGCTAAGGGAAATTGAATTTGGAATTGAGTGCAGGAAACAAGGTCTTGGGTTCAATGTGGTTTCTGAGTATTTTGCAGAAAAGCTAACAAATAGTGGCTTTTAGAGACCTTCCTGAGATCAGATGGAAGGTGACAGCTGTGGTTAGGAGGTGTGATAGATGGTCCCTGTGGAGTTTGAGCCTGGGCACCTTCAGAGAACACTGAGGTTTTTGGTSAGCACATGCCTGTGAGGCAGCTGTAGATTGAAGACCCCTCAGACGTGGTCTGAGCTCCACCAGCGTTGCAGGAGTAGCTGAAGTGAGCCAAACTTATGTGACTGGGAAACGTGATATCTGAAATAATAAAGCGCTCTCCAAGGGTGCTCTCATGGTTAGATAATGAAGCCAGCACAGCCAGTTCCTCTGGAATGCTTCTTGCACTCAATGGGAATTTATATCAGATACTACAGGCTAAGTGCCCACATGATTTTGATTCCAAATTTAAAGAATGCTTTATGTAATCACTGGAATTCATATGGCCTCTCAATATTTTGGAGGCTATAAAATGCTGGGATATTCAGCTTTGCAAGTACTGTTGAACCTGTTGCAATCAACAGCAATGAGTTTTGGCTTGGGGTTTGTTGTCCCTGTCTAAATGTGCTAGAAGTGAAAGTTGTATTAGAATTCCAAAATCTCTGCAAAAATATGCCTCTGAATGTTTGATTTACATTTGTTGCTGTCTCTGTCTATACATAATCTGCTATGGATTCCCTTAAAAATAAAATTTAGAAATAAATTACCTTTATGTCAGAAAGGTGTTGGGGAATAAATCTCATAACRTGGTTGAAAGTTAGTCCCACAGAAAACTCTTTCAGAAGCCTTGTATTTGGGAAATCAGCGTCTGGGACTGGAACCCCAAAAGGAATTTTCATCATTTAGAAATAACTCTGGTAAACAGCAGTGGCTGTCAGAAAAAGAGGCTGGGCAAGGCCTGGGGAGGGAGGAGTGCGCAGGAAATGTGGGCCAGGAATGTTCAGCTTGGTGGCTCACCTAGGCTGGCTTTATATTCCTACTAGAACAGAGACTTCTGTGTCAGAAATACATATCACAGAATAGATAAGATTATAAAATGAATCTTATAAGACGCTAAACTTTTTTTTTTTTTTTGTGGCAGCTGAACAAACACTTTGTAATGCATGTTTTTGGTGTGGTCAGACTCTCCTGGAACTTTTGTTGGATCAGAACCAGCTAGCACCTTCCAGGATCAGCCTGTGAGTTTGCACAGAGCATTCCTGAGCAACTAAAGCAACAAAAAAMCATTGATGACAGCCTGCAGCAATTAAATTAATAATACCCATAAACACTCRCATCTATTCACATATACTGTCTTCTAAAGGTTTCTGGTACCATTAATGACAAAGTGATTAGGACAAGAGAATGAGAGCCATGCCCACTCCTGGTATGCTGCAGGTTTTAATGCTGCAACTCTGAATCACAAAAAAAACACTTTCAAGAGGACAGTAAGGTACTTGGAGTCTCCTGTTCCTGTACCTTTGAGCCTCTTCCCCTCTGTGAAAGTACTTAGAAAATGACCCTGTAAAGGTTTGTGAGGGGCTCAGAAATCATTGTAATAGGGATTCTCTAAGTACACCCTCTGAAAACACTCCAGATCAAAACCATATGGGACACGGGGATGATTTAGWTACACAAGAAGTTTCATGTTGGTGCAATATGAACTGAAGGGTCCAARGTTTGGCTGGCTCAAAACTGCTGTCTGCTCTGAAGTTTTCTGTAGTTTGTGTTTTATCCACTTAAAGGCTCAGAGGGTCTCTCCATCCTCTGGACAATGAGGGCTTGTTCATACACAGCCCTGACTTTTGCTGCTGAACTTACAGAGCAAAATCTGCTTTTCAAAGTCTTGTTGAGAGGGAGTGTTTGGATGGAAACAGTGAGAATAATCAAATGGGAAGCTTATTTTAAAGATAAGGGAGTGTGTACCTGACTAAATACAGAGTGTAAATAATTAATGCTATATCTGTAGAATAAACAATAATAAAGCACATCAGACTGAGCCTGCCTGGGGGTCCTGTAAGAGCTGTTCTCTCTGTGTGTGCCTCATGGGAGCAGGAGAAACCAGCAGAGGTTCTGCATTTCATTAGAGCTTTTAACAATTTTGTAGACCTCAGGCCTGCTGAGATGAGAGATTGGCCTTACATGGCTTTCTCAGATGAGATGTAGTGTAAAYAGGTTTCTTTGGCTGGAGTTTCCTCGGTGTTTTCCATGACACTGGGTGTTCCTGTGCGGATGGCCAGGCAGCTGGCAGCTCCTGTGTGCTCTGAGCAAATGCACTGCAAGGCACCCTCAGCCCTGCTGTAAACTGATAGAGCTCAGGTGTAACAATGTGCCTTGGTTTGAGAGGACAGGTTTCTGCTAAGGAAGGTAGGAGCCTCCGTTGAAATGGAAAATATAAACCCCCTCCCTCTGAATTATTGTAATTTTGAGAATAAGGGGCTCTCAGGCAAAGATATGGGAGTAGGAATAACAGTTCTATACTAGGAAAAAATAAAAAAAAATTAAAGAAAATAAAAATGCAGTAATAAAAACCAACCCHCYCAGAGTGAGAGCAGGAGCTGCCCCCTGTGTGTCAGGGTGGTGTCCCAGCCCCATCCCATGGGGGCTCAGCCCTCCTGCAGCGCCAGCTGTGGCTCTGCTGCAGCAGGGATCCTGCACAAGGGGGGAGTTTTCCTCTGCAGCTCCAGGGCTGCTGCAGATGGGCCTGGGCTCCCTCTGSCAATGCAGGGCAGCAGAAAGCTGCTCCTCTGGCAATGCAGKGGGCAAAGGCTGCTGKGCTGGGCCAGGCTCAGATTGGATCCAGGTAGGAATGCTTGGCTCCTCCCCTGGGCGRAGCATCTCCCCATGGGATGCTGGAATTGGATCAGCCCTGCAGGGACACTCMSTGGCCATGGACAGCAGAGATCTCCTGCAGGGAGGAYTGGCTGTGGGAGAGAKAAAGAAAAACCTGCCCCATGAACAGCAGAGAACTGCCYCAGCTCTGACAGATGGCAATAAAATATACATCCCCAGCCACATCTTCCAACCTTAGGTACAATGGTAATATTCTGAGGGAAGTGGATAGAAACTTACTTTTTTGGGTTTTTTTGTTTATGTCTGTCCACCCAAGATGCTACAGAGATTATGCCCTGCATTTAGGCAGTTGATGAAATGTTTCATTTAATACATGTTCTGAAAACCTGTCAAGCGTTGCAGGATCCAGAATCTAGAGTCCTCCCTTTGCTCTCTTTTACTTATCTGTTCATCTCATCACCAGAACTTTATACATTTTTCCTTGTCCTGTGTTAGCAGGACCTGCTGTGCTAAGAAGAGCTGATCAAGATCAGAAACTCAGGATGAATTTAGCTAATTTCACTGATTATTTCATATAGTAATTAAAACCAACATTTTTTTTCCAGCAGCAAGAGGAATACAGTGTCAACTCCTATCAGCACTTCATTTTTATAGCAGACAGATGTAGAGGAGACTTTGCTACAGCTGCTGAACATGTTTAAGCTAAAATCTTTGGTTACCTCTTTTTTCAGTTTTCACTCAAAGCATGACGTGGAAGTTTCCACCACTGAGGATGTCCACAGTGTTAATGGACTCAGCACTGAATAAAGCTAAAATCCTCTTTATGTCTCTCTTTTAGGTGGCTGTAGCTGCTTTTTCATTCTGAGGGAAAGATTCTGTAATTAAGAAATAAATTTTTCATTCTGCTGGTGCACTTTCTTTGGGTTTCCTGTTCCTCAAAAGTATGGAATTGCTTGGTAGTGTTTTTAAATTATTGTATCACCCTTTTTTTTTCTTTTTTAAAGAGATGGTAATAGAGGAATAATTTAAAATACACTCATATTTATAAATAACACYATTTTAGGTGGTACAACATTCCTTTAAACTTTCTGCCAGTGACATACATTTTGGCTTTATTGCTCTGCTCCCTCCTATATGAATTCCCCACGCTTTCAAGGTTCAGAGGGTGGAATTATGCTCTAACAGTGCTCAAGGGGCCCCTGCTAGTCTTTGATTATCTTCTTTTCTGGGTCAGATTAATAATTCATGCAATATTTCTCTTGAAAAGAAATATGTTGCCTGTCATCTCCTGTCACCTTTTTAAGGTTTGTTTCCAGCCTCTAACATGACTGAGGCCAGTGTAAGTTCACTAGAGGATTAAATTTCAGGAAAAGGATAATTACGAAGTTATACAAGCAGGCACCAAGTAAAGAGCATTCTTAAGTTGGATTTGTTTTCTGGATCCTCAGCTATCAGACTGTAAAGCGTCTTCTCATGGAAAATGATGGAATATCCATTACATGAGGCACTTAAAATGCAATTGATAACTTCTGATGAGGAAAAAAAAATATCTCTGTGGGGAATAAATTTGTTCCTGTAAAGACAAATAAAATTTGCAACATATTTGAGGGAAGCAATGAATTTTTCATGCATCCTTTATCTGGCTGCTTTGGGCCATTTCATTACTCATAAGATCTTGTTCATGTTCTTTGGGGTACAAAAGTTATTTGATGTAGATTCTGTATGTTTTCATTTTAAAAGATGGTGTTTGATTTAAGAAATAAAAATTATCAGTTTACCCCAATTTGTAACTAAGTGAGGAAATCAATTTTCAGGAGAGAAAGTAATGTCATAAGCATGGATTTGAACTGAACGCTTTAAATCAGAAAATGATGCTCTGGGATCCTGATTGGCTTCACATTGGCTCATGGGGTTTTTGGAGTATGTTGTTGTTGTTGTTTTGGGTTTGTTTTATTTTTTTTTTTTGTTCCCTGCAAAGCTTGCAGGGAACAGATGAGGAAAAAGGGTTGTCCAGCCCCAGAGGTGGCAATGCTTGCCGAAATCCTTGTCAAAGAAAGGAATTTTTTATGACTCTGGGAAAGTAACCATTGTTCTGTATCCCTGCCTACGTGTTTTGTATCCCTAACCTATAATCTGTTTATAACACATAAAACCATAAAGAAATAAAAGATTCAAATTAATATCAAACAGAAGCCTCCATACCAAAATAAACAGATGTGAAAATCACTGTGATCCTATGAGAAGTTTAAACAGAAAAAAAAGTAGTGAAAATCCTATACCTCCAAAACAAAAAAAGAAAAAAAATCTCTATTCCCAGAAATAAAGATAGTTTTAAAGATAAATGATAAAAACATTTACCTTTAAACAACTCATGTTTAAAACAATACTCCATAAGTTAACATAATGCAGAACCACAACTATGAGTAAAACTTACAAAAAATAAGAAAAATTACAAATATCCCCCAAACTACTATTAATAAAAAATTAAAAAACACATGAAAACTAATTTTTTTCCTTGTAGAGAAGTCTCCATAACATTAACAAGAGAGACTACTCTCCCTAAATAAATYTAAGAAAAACTATTCTAAAAATAGTAAACTAACTAAAATTTTAGGTTTTGTTTCTTTACATTATCATTAAGAAAACAAATTATACAGAGGAAAACAGAATTCTAAAAGTTTTATTCTATTTCTTATTACTCTTTCTTTTAGTTACTGTTTATAAAGTTTTCCTTATACTCTTTTAAAATTTTAAACCTACTAACTTCCTCCTAATCCTACCTCACAACAAAGAATAAATACAATAGTAATTAACCAAAGCTAAACCCACCACACTCATTAATACATTAAGCAAAAAATCTCAAAATTAACAAAATCTCAGATTAACAAACCAAAACCACTACAACTCTGTACTAGAAAAATTGGACTGAATGTGTTCTTCTCCTAGAACCATGGCCCTGACATGGAAGAAGGCTTCTGCTTCAAAGCTGTCGTGCTTCAATCTTTAGCCAAAAAAAGGGTAATTTAACTTCACCTTAAATCTCAATATCCAAGACTAAAATGATTTGGAGCGTTTAACATCAAATTGAATCAAATWACTGGAGTATGAATAATAATATTGCAGTACCAAGATCAAGACTTGCTGTCTCTTGTTTAAAAGAGAAATGGATGTATGGAGGGTAATAATGTTAATATTTTCTGCACAGATAGTTGATGAGAACTGTGCTTTTGTTTCACATTCCAACAGCTTGGGAGAGATTAATTTCTAAAATATCAGCKTAAAAAATACTGATGTAGGAGGGGCATAGAATTTCTCTCTTTTTAAATGGTATGGATATAGTTAAATTGCAGATGAGGGACTGAAACCTTTTAATTTAGCAGTGAGAAAAAGTAGATAGGGCTAAATTACTCTTTGAGGCACAGAGTTCAATAGCACTGCACAATCACACTGAGAGAGTGGCAATGGGACTTGCAAGGCAAGCATTAGGCACAGAGAAATTTCTTGTGGAAATAGAAAGGCCTAATCACATATGTAAGTACTTAATCTGTGCCAGAGCTTGAGACAGCTTAGACTGCAGCTGGAGGAAAAGGAAATGGCTTTGAGATTACCTGTGTAACATTTTCTAAGGAGAACGCAGGAGTTTTTTTGAGCACCAAAAGCAGGAGCACCTGGTTGGCATGAGCTGGAATTAAAGGAGAACCCAGGAGCTGTTTTTGAGCAGTAAAAGCAGGAGCACCTGGTTGGCATGAGCTGGAATTAAAAGGGAACCCAGGAGGTTTTTCTGAGCACCCAAAGCAGGAACACTTGGTTGGCATGAGCTGGAATTAAAGGAGAACCCAGGAGGTTTTTGAGGACCAAAAGCAGAAGCACGTGGTTGGCATGAGCTGGAATTAAAGGAGAACCCAGGAGGTTTTTGAGGACTAAAAGCAGAAGCACATGGTTGGCATGAGCTTGAATTAAAGGGGAACCCAGGAGGTTTTTTTTTTGAGCACCCAAAGCAGGAGCACCTGGTTGGCATGAGCTGGATTTAAAGGTGTCCTTAACCACAGCCTCCAAAGGATGGATCTGGGTAGAAGTGCCAGTGTTTGCTGTGAACCTGGCTCCAAATACTTCCCCCTGTTGTTAAATTCTTACTGTGCCAGGAGGGTGAGAAGCAGCTGCCAGGAGATTTGCTCTGCCAGTGTTGTATCCTCTGAGGATCTCTGAGCTGGGAGAATCCCATTTCTCAGACAGTTTTGAGAGCTTTCTGGAGGTGTTTAACCCACACACCTTTGCCTCACACCAAGCAAAACTCTGCCTTGCTGTTCCTGGCTGGACTGGATGCAGAAGGAAGGTTCATGTTGGAAACAATAAAGAATGCTGTGGATGAAATCCCTAGTGATTCATCAAAATGCATGTGTGGGATGGAAAAATGGGAGTTTTTTTCACTATGACCCCCCTGTTTCTTTGTTAATTCCTTCAGTGCCTGTATAGAACTGCAATTATCATCATTTTAAAGTCAACAAACACACTGGAAAAGGACAAAACTCTCCCTCTCGCTCCTGTTCTTGGTTCTCTTATACAAGTACTTTGTGTTTTTATACTAGATATTATAACACTCTTTAGAGGACAGCAACCTAATGATGATTACATGGCTCTCTTGCAGCTGGTAAATCTTCTGAATAGATTAGTACAATATTTCCTATAAAAAAAAATGCAACAGGAGCAAAATAAAGTCAAGCCTTTTTACTTTTCTCAGATGACAGCCAGTAAATTACTGAAATCAAGAGCCTTGACATTACATAAAATAGGTGGCTTAAATCCCAGCTTTCTCCAGTGCATTTTATTCAGAGYAGAATATTTCAAGGAAATACACAAAAGCATTTACCAGAGCTGCAATTTGTGCATGTAAAGCTGTATTGTAAAAAAGCTCTGAGCTTTCTCAGTTCTCTGCTTTCTCTTGCCTGAAAAGGTGAAAATAAAGAAATCAATCTCAGGTGCAATGGCTGAGAGGCCTTCACTCTTTGGAATGCAGAATCTGTTTTCAGGAGAGTTCTAATGGTGGTCACTACACCACCAGTGCACGTTTCAGGAGAAAAAAAGAAAACCACAGGATTTCTACCCTGCTGCATTTTTTTTCTGACCTGTGCATTTGCTATGCTTCAGGAAGGTTTTGCCATGTGGCCAATACATAATTTCAGAGTTTCACAGAGTAATCCACAAGGCTCAAACAGTAAAGTCACCCCTTGAGTTATTGTCATGTAGTTTGCTGGAAGAAGCTGCATTGCTGTGATGTTTAACAAAACTCAGACCATAGGAACAAACAATCCAAAAGAGGTAAAAAAAACAAGGAATGAGGGGCTGGAGGTGGTTAGAGTTATTTCACAGGAGACCTATAATATGTGGTTTTGAGTGTAGGCTCAATAGGTTTCTCTGTTTTTAGTCTTTTGTTGGTGGCAGTTAAAAAGCAGCTATCTTTTATGAGAGAATATGATTTTATTTCTAATTCCAAAGACTGCCACTCAAACTATGGCTTGTTTCTTTCTAAAATCTATTCTCAGCTTTCACTTTCCTGAAAATGTAAAATAAAATAAAAAAACCTGAAGAGATGTTCATACYCAATCTTTTTTTGCAGTTATTAGTGCTTCTGCTTTAGACTGAGATTCTGGGGTAAGATTTGTTTTGGTAAAGGAATAAACTCTGTGTCTGCAGCATTGCAGGGCAGGGAGAGGCCTGGTGGATGGCAGAATGAATTACATGTGGACCTTCTCTGCTGTGTGATATTCTGCTTAGTAAAGACATGTTGCTCACAATCAGTGGGTATTACCCACTCTGCAGAAGAGGAAAAATCAGAATTATTGACTCTCAGCTCTGGCTATTCTTTGATAAAATTATTGGTTGCACATGTTTATGCTTACATTTAAAACAAGTTTTCCTACAACTCATGATTCAAAAATTCTTGAAATTTAAGTTCTATTTACAAAACTTTATATGATCCTACCAAAAGATTAAGTTAAGAGAATCCCAGAATAATTAAAAAGTCAAGAAGCACCGTGCACTTGGTTTATTAACAAGGAGTACATTGGATAGGTGWTGTGCAGTCATAGGTGAAAAAGGAATGCTATTTATTTGGTTGATATTGCTGTACTGTAAGGACTGGGCTACGCTCAAAAATTAATTCCTGCTTGAATTTACATGTTTTGGGTTTCATTTCACTTCACTTAGGATGTAGTTTTATGAAATTAATTATATTTAATGCTTGCTTTCTATATTTGCACACTATTTTCTTTGCACACAAATTTCTGTTTGGACTCACAAGTTGTCTTTTCAAAATTTCACAGCTGTAAGTTTGGGATCAATGATTTAATAGACTTTGACACATGAAAATAAGATATGAATACCTTAAATGCACTTTTAAATTATCTGACACTCTTCATCTTTCCTGGTTTMATTGATGACTAGGTCTGAAAATTTAGTAGATAAATCTTAAAAAGGATTTGAAATTGCCTTTTAGTTCACATTCTAAAATGATCAGAAAGTTTTCTGGTTTTATGAAGAGCATGTTCAAATGGCAGCAAATTGTGAACAAATTTTAATTATCCATTTTAAAAATTGAACTAACCAATAAAGTAAAACAAAATAAGTTCAATAGACTAAGGGGGAAGACAGCTCTCCTGTCTAACTGCTAAGAGATGAAAATGTGTATTTTAAAATGTTGGATATAATTTATCTTGGAACATATGTCAGTCGAGACGAGATGACACATCTGTGAAAGAGAATATCCAAATTGCTGCTCACAATATTAAAGTCACAGTTCTTTTCCAGCAGACCTGTTTRATAACTTCCACGAGTTATATTTCAAGAAATGCTATGCCCTTATTGATGGTGAATGTTCTGGTGTTAAGCTCTGGTCTCCAGGCACTTGGCTTTCATTGACAAAATTTGTTTTGATCAGGTCTTTCCTGTCAAAGAGGAAAATATTTGGTCTCTGACTTCCTGCATGTGTCTGATATGGAAAAGGCAAGAGGAAAATAGTGATCATAACGTTGTATATTTTTATTCTTTACTGAATTTTTCATAAAATCTTCTATTTTTCTGCYTTCCTCAGCTGCTTATTACCTATTTGATACCACAGTGAAACTTTCTGCAGCTTCTGCTAGTAAGTAGAACAATGTTTAAATTGCAGATTTTGGCATGATTGTGATTGTCAGCACTGAAAGCTGCACTCCAGCGCTCTTTGGGGTACCAGAAGTGGGAAAGTCACAGCAGCAAAGACAGACTGTTTGATCATGAAGTAACACACACTCTGATGTGTTTGGTGAATTGTTTTCTGGTTTTTTAATAGTCCTTACTGTTAAACAAACACCGTTAATCATCTTCTGAGATTCTATTTACCCTYCACAATTAACTGTAGTAGAATCAGGGCTGTTTTTCTGCACAGGACCTCAAAACATTTTGTTACCTGACATTTTTTGCGGTGTGCAAATAGAAAGTTTATCTGTATTTGTCCTAATTAGAATTATTTCTGGAGGCCTGTTCTTTTTGCATTCAAATCAGAGCAATATGACCTACTAGCCTGTTTTAAAGGAAAGAAAATGAGGTGGAGTTGCCATTACAGTAAAAAATCTATCAAGAAATACGGGTTTCTTTTGTTTATATGCAATGATATGCAAAGATGCAAGGAAGCTTGGCTTCCTTTGAGAAGCAGGCTCAGGCAATTAAAGGAAGGTGTAAATTATCAGAAATACAAAGACTTTTGGTAGATCTGACAATCAGGAATAACTCATTTCATCTGGAGTGTTAAAAGCACATAACAGCTCTTAGCCTGAGTGATTAATCCCTTGAGGTTTCTGTTTGGAAGCACAGATCCTTTCCAAAGACCTTGCTAATAATAACAACGTGCCATTCTATCCACACCTCAGCACGGAGACGGGGGCTAAAAAGTTGTTAGAATTATTTCCCTTCACCCCTTAATGAATGCAAGGTGCACAGACAGAAGGGATAGAAGGCTTCAGAAATTCAGAATTCAGCTTCAGCCTGTATAATCAAGCAGAGAGTGGTGTCAAATCAGAAGCAGAGTGTTCATCTGATGAAACACACTCCTCTCCACAAATCGTTGATTACTCTTTTCTAATGAGAGCTGACTTGGGATAATAGCCAAGAAAAAAACACTGTTTCCTTCAGTGGAAGTTTAAAGAAAAGCAAATGTCTTTATCCAAACCCATTTACGGTGCGAGAAAAATTAATTTTTATTGTTGCAAAATCAGAAAGATTTTAAGAGAAAAAAAGAGATTTCCGCACTAACTGATGGTGGTTTTTAATCTAGTGATAAAAAGTCAAAGCCAAAGATTTCCCTTCTATAAATTCAATGTAGAATATCCAAATGAGAGCTATTCCTCCATAATCTTTACTTTTGGACACACAGTAATATGTATTGGCTGAAAAAATGCAGACAGCAGGAAGAATTATTTCACCAGATCACTACATTGCTGAAACTCCAAAAGGTTCAAACTGAAGTGTTTGAAAACCATCCTGTAGGCTAATTGTGTTTCCTCAAGCCCCAAGGGAACACATGATGTCTCCATGGCAACTGCTCCTTACTTTTTTATTTAGAAAAGTGTTTGTGCATCACACTCCACATATTGTCAGGTATATGGAAAACGTAACACTGGAGGATTTTAACAGTCAGCAGCTTTTCTTTTTCCAGTGTTGCCCTTAGTGTGGGTATAACAGTTGTGTTTTCTGACCCTAAATGCCTTTTGTTAATGAACTGTTCATTACATTTTATTTTTGCCTTGCAAAACACTTACCTGATAACAGCGGAAAAAAAAAAAAGATGTCTCATTTCCTTACATTTCTTTCCTTACAAAAGATGTCTCCTTGCATTACTGCAGTGACAATTCAGCAGGTTTGAAGTGCCCTTCCTGTGTGGGCAAGTCGCATGTTAATTTAGCAGAGGTACCAGAGCTGAGGCAGGATTGGCATCAACACCAGATCCCTGCACCATGAACCAGATTCCTTTCGATTTTTTAAATCCATACCTTGTGATTGGTACCTGGCTACTTCACCAACTACCAACTGGTGCAGAATTAGGTCTAACATGATAATAATTTCCTCTGAAAAAGGAACCCAAGTTCCTGGGAGTGAACAGGAACCTGCCCTCTCTGATGTTCAGGCTGGCATATTCAGGAGATGAACACCCAGAGTCTGTATTTGCCTTTCAAATGAACTCTCAGAATGAATGCAAACAACTCATTTTACCTCTGTAACTCAGCTCCTGCATCCACAGGTGGCATTAATGATTTGTTTTTCCAAAACACTGCAACATCTGCACTTTTGCAAGGAGATGAATTACAGCTCAAGGCTTTTGCCTCTTGCTGAACACGAACCCACTGGCTTTCTGGAAATATTTTGCCATCCTCAGTCCTTGCCTGTTAATGTTTATTTACACTGATGATCCCAGGGCTCTGTGGCCATTTCAGTCACCTGCACAGCTCTTGGAGTTGTAGTCATTCTAGAGACTTACTCAGCAGTTTCAGTTTTACCTGCTCATTTTTGTCAACCCCCTCCTTTTGCTACAGCTGCACAATTGTAGCAGAATTTCATTTCTTTGTATTTGACTATGGCCAGGTTGAAGAGTTCCTGGCCAGTTGGCACTACCTGGGCTTTAACTCACAGCTAAAATTGTGCCAGGACAGTCAAGAGATCTATTTAACCTGTTGAGGTCCCCTCCAAACCTATTTCTACAGCTTTCTGGTACTTTTCAATAAGCATTTTTTTGAAATTTTTATTTTAAAATTCTTACTTTACTGACAAAATTTTTTCCCTTCTAACATTTGACTTTGAAGTTTGTGTGCATATATTCAACGTAATGGCAGGCTTTAAAGCAAGAATTGATTTAGATGCTTTATGGAATTGAAGTCTGTCCTCTCAGTGTCCCATTCTGATTCTTCCCCCTCTCCTTGAGGAATATGATGCCAGGATGGTGATGACCACACTTCTGCTGCTGTAGTGGTGGTGTTTGGATGCATCAGTGAGGAATGTTTTAAAGAACATTTCCTATTCTTTCAGTTAAGCTTCAATAAATCAAGGAACAGCAAAACTGCTGTGTGACCTTGACCAAAAATAACACACTTCAAGGACCTAACACATTGAAAGCAGCAAACAGACAGTTTGGAGAGCATAAATTGCTGGTCCAGATTAATCACCCATTAATGATCACATCTATAAAGAATTTATAATTGGTTTTTATGGAAAAACAAACAGCACCCTTGCCCCAACTATGCAAGAGCAATAATTAATTTATCAATGTCATATGCACAATAACAAGCTGCCAGTCTAAGTTCTAGCTTGTCCTGAGAAGAACTTTCAGTCTCCTGTGCTAGAGGGAGTATTGGAAGGCAGATTTAGACATGCATTTTGTGCCAGCTGATCCAGGCATTTAAGCTGCCTCCCTTCAAACAGGTAAACAACTTGCTTGTGTTTTTTATTTGCACAAAAAGCACAGCCATAGATCTGTACCTTGCCATGAAACTGAACACCAACTACTTGTTACCAGCTGGCAGGAGAGAAAAGTATTGGCTTCAAACATGTCTGATGTAGTATTTTGGATTTATTTTTCCCCAGCAGCAGTAATAAGCAAGAAGGTGCTGTAGAGTGACTGCATCCATTCATAATGGCATTGCTTCTCCCAAAACCTAACAGCAACAGCATTGCTGGCATTTATTGAATGTTTACCTTTAATATCACCAAAGAGATGAGCTATAATTTCCCAGGAATATTACAAACACATAGTAACAGTCCCTGCTTGAGACTCTCAGACCTTTTAAATCCAGTTTTGATTCGTTCATATGCCTGACTTTTTGCAGAAGACATTTCTTAATATTTGACAACTCCATTTGTGAAGTCTTCCTTTAGATCAGGAGCATTCAGAGCTAAGGCTTCAGCTTTTTTTTTTAAATAAAAAAAAAATAAAGCATGACCTGCTCTTGCAGCTTTTGGGGCTCCTAAAGAAGCCCAAAGAGAACAGGGGAATTGCACATGATTTGTCAGATGGGTAATTGTAAAAACCATAATACTGACTGCGCACCTCCTAAAGGCTCATGTCTGCAGGCAGAAAACCTGGTAGGAAAAATCTGGCTGCCTTCTGGTGCATTGTCATTGCAGAATAACAATAGTGCAAGATAATGATAGAGAATCTGCTTTCAGAATTAATAGTCATATCCACTTCAGGTCTTTTTAGTGATCCTGATGGGTTCTACATCTACAGAAATGCTGGGGCTTGTCCCTTACATTATAGAGGATGTTTCCAAAATGAAAGAAAAAAAAATAAATTGTGTAGAAAAGAAGTGAAAATTTGAAGAATTCCAGAATGAATAATCCCCTCTCAGTAGCAATTTTAGCTTTTTGGTGAAAATCCAGTCCCAGAAGCACAAACTTGACTTCAGCAAGCATTTCAAGCATGGCTCTTACACTGTGCTGAGCCCTCTAGGCTTCACCTGAAACAAAAAGAAGTTGAGTAGTTAATGGAAATCTCTCTTTCTTGAGTAATATTTGTGTCAGGCAGGATTTTTAAAATTAAGAATTTAGATATAACATTGAATTACAACATTTAGAATTATAGCAATGGTATGCAAGGTACAAGGAGGAACAATCATTAATGTAAGTACGAATTGAAGGGATGTGAGATACTGAAAAAATCCAAATTATAATAAATAGAAATATAACTGCCGTTTTTTCTAAGCAAAAACTTCTGTGGATTGCAAACAAACAGCACGAAACTTTGGGGCAGTCAGTGTGGGAGAGTTGTGAAAGATGGTGACAGGAAAATGCAGAAAATGGAGAAGAAAGGGTTACAGTTTCTTTCCTCCATCACTTTATTAGTTTACCATTCCTTTTGTCCAGGTACCAAAATGATAAGTTGATTTCTATGGTTTCCATTGGTTGACAAATAGCCTTAAAGAGGCTTGTCAATGTTAGGTTTAAGAGGAGGTTTGTGGAAGAAATGTAATTATGTGGTAGCATCTGAATCTTAGCTTGGAAACAGAGCCCCCAAAGGACCTTCACTACTCCTGCCATTTTCCCACACAATTCATGGGTGCAGAAATACCAGGGGTTGCAACCAAAGACACTGAATCATAAGAAAAAGAGAAAATCTGCTTTCCATAAATAGACATTAATTTTTTTTTAAAAAATGGCAGAAAAGGAAACACAGAACTCAGAGAAACAGATTGCTTTTTATGGCTGTATTTTTAGCACTTTTCATGAATGACAATTCCTGTGGAAAAACAGCTTCTCTAGTACACTTTTCCTCAATATTATGTGTCTGTGAGTACAAATTGACATACAGGGCAAACAGGGAAAGATTTTTAGGGTGGCATCAGTCATTTAGTGCATACATTAATTCCCATTAAAACTTTATTTGATTGTGTCTTTTAAAGCTACGTCTCTCTAGAAAGTTAATGAAAGATTGTTTTTTTTCACTAGTCACAAATATAATCTGCTAATTTAAACCTACCTGGGGTTGTTTATTCTGTGCCATAGAGGCACATAAAAGCTACTTTTTTGGGAAAGAAAGAAGCATATTTCTCCTGGTGTGCCTGGAGATGAAATGGAGAATCAGAAGATCCAATTGACCCCCACATTCCTTTGAAGGTGTCACAACATCCTGACGTAGGTCAGGGCTTAGGGAGCACAGCAGAGCCCTCAGTGCAGGATTTGCACTTTTCACTTCTGAAATGTTCTCCTTTGCTATTGCAGATATATTGATTAAACTGAGAACATTAAGAAAACTTGTTCCTCCTGTTTACCAGCCCAGGAAGAAGCCACTCATATCCTCACTCATTAATTGTATGCAATCCAGTTAAACCAAGTAAATAATGAATTTGGTTGAATCAAAGAGAATGGATACCATAACAGCATATGGTTCCTTAGCATCAGAGACCATGGAAGCTAAGGGAGTTTTCCAGGAGAAATAGACTGGAGATTTTGATGCAGGTTAATCTTTAGAACCAGTACTGGCTGCATATGTCATAAACTACAGTAGCATTTCATAAACAGCTATTTTAGTTTATTAGGTAGAGTAGTTTAATTTTGGCATCCTGAAATAACAGATGAGACACTTTGCTCCGTTTCATTTTTATATGAATGTATATGGCTCTGCTTTTTTTGTTTCATTTATTTTGGAGGATTTGCAGATCTTCTTTGACAACCCATTAAAGCTGTCAGGAATTTTTCTACATCATTGCCTTTAATTCCAGTCCTGTCTCATTTTTTCCCATCACATTTTCCTCTCCTCTCCTCTCCTCATCTCTCTTGCTGTTGTCTACCTTTTTACTTTACAGCTCTCTTGCTGCTTTGCTTTCTGATTCATTGTTTGAAGTAAAACTTTCTCCATATGATGAAGGATCACAGGCATGAATAACATGATATATTCTTTCCTCCAATACAGGCACTTATCCCAAATGGCAGCCAGGAGCTTCTGAGTAATGTGGTTTCAGAGTATCTGTTGAGTCTCTGTAGCTTCAGCAGAACACTGATTACTTCTCTGATAATGTTGTTCAAACTCAGAAAGACTGTCAGGAATGTAGGAACAATAAGATAAGTGGAAGACCACTCTGAATTTGATGGAGGAGAAAGTGCACTGGAACAAAATAAAATCCCTTAAAAGCAAAGCCTCATAAAAATAAACAAGGCTAAAACTGGGGGGGTGTTTATTATGGAATGTGTTGCAGAGGCTCAAAACTTTGATATTTTTACTTCTGCTCTCTTGAATAGCTGGGAAATACATCAAATAAATGCTGTTTATATCTGATAGAGACAGACAGATAAATAGATTTCAAATGTCTGGAGCAATGGGAGCTGTTTGCAATCACGCCCCTGAGTTTGCTGCGCTTAGATGGGACAAGATTTTCAGAAGTAATGAGTAGCCTTGAGTGTCTACATGCTGATGTCACAAGGGGACCTGCTCTAAGATCTTGCTGTAAATTATATTTGTCTCTTTCCCTACACATATTCCCAGCTAGGCACTAAAAATAGAAGCCAGCTGAATCAGTAAAACCTGTTAATTTGGCTTTAAAATGAATTCTTATGGAGAAAACTCTCAGCCTCCCCCCCTGGGGATTTCTGAGGAGAAGGGTCAGGATAAAGGGTTTGATAACAAAACAGTGGGGCTGGTGAGAAGAACCAGCAGCAGTATTAATTACCATTCCTTCAGTGGTGTCCCTGTGCTGCTTTGGCAGGAGAGGGGCAAAATGTTTCCATTTAATAACAGGTTATCAGGGGAGAAAGGGACAGAAAGTTGTGCAGTGCAGTTTCCACAGGTATTATTGTTCTTTTTAATGAAGGAATGGGACCATTGTTGGCTTAAGCATGATTTATTGCTTAGATAAACATTAGTTTTAGAGGATGTGAGATTTTAAAGTGTAAGTTGTTGGTTATAGTTTAAAGTAGTTACAAGTTTTTTGTTATAAGATAATACATAACTTTCTAGTTTAATGGATAGATGTTATAAAGTTTATTTTGTTTTTTTAATTTCTCACTCTTAATTTTGCTGTATTGCAGATACTTTTATTTAATAGGTTGTTGTTGCACATATGCATACATATTTCTATTATAACTTTAAAACTCTTTATATAATTATACTTCTACATTATAAACTTTTCACTATCTTAATATAGTTTTTTACTTACTTTATATAATTACACTTCTACATTATAAAGTTTTCACTATCTTAATTTAGTTCTTTACTTACTTAAGGTATATTTTTAATTGCAACTATAGAAACATAATTTTATTTTTTTTTTAAATTTTTGTGTATTTTATTTTTACATCCAAACTCCAGGGAGGCCTTCCAGCAGCCCTTCAATGCCCAAAGGGGCTACAAGAAAGGTGGAGAGGGGCTCTTTGCCAGGGTTTATAGTGACAGGACAAGCAGTAATGGCTTTAAACTGACAGAGGGCAAGGTTAGATGGGATTTTAGCAAGAAATCTCTACTGTGAGGGCAGTGAGGCTCTGGCACAGGTTGCCCAGAGGAGCTGTGGCTGCTCCTTCCATCCCTGGAAGTGCCCAATGCCAGGCTGGATGGGGCCCTGAGCTTGGAACTGGTTGATCTTTCAGGCCCCTTCCTACACAAACCATCCTATAATTCTATAAATTCTATTATTCCATGATTCTGACGCAGATGTTGAAAGGTTAAAATTGTGAGGTGGCAGAAATTCCCTGTGGTTCATAATGGACCTGACAGAAAACATGAATTCTTTGCTACCATCCAGTCACTCTGCTTCTTCCCATGGCTGTGACATATCCCTCCAATAAGGATGATTCACACAACTTAATAATATCTTTAAACGAGGATTTAGTTTTTTAATACTGAACAAAAAGAAGCACTGCAGTCCTTTCTAAATTTCCTATGTGTTCTGGACCTTGTATTTTAGATATGAAAAGAAATGAACAGGTTGAGCAAAACCATGTTGAGCAACTTGTTGGGTTATTATTTTATAAGCTGAAGGATCTATTAAACCAGGTTTTATTTTTCGTCGTTGTAGTCAATGGCAATATTCCCAGTAGTGTTATTAAACACAAGAACAGGCCAGAAAGCTGATTATACCTGAATTAAGAGGGCAGAATAGATTGTTCTTTCATGAACTTGGAGCTTATTTAAAACATTTTTTTATTTGGAATTTTTTTGTTGGTTTCTGATTTTGTTTTGTTTTTACTGAGATAGCATCATGCAGTCACTCTTTGCATGAAAAGTGCACTAAAACTTGATTAAAATATTTTAATGAGTCACTGAGGGACTGCACTGATGCCTTCCTGTGTTGGATTATATGCAAAAGGAGGGACTGTGCCCTGCAAACTCAGAGCTTAAATCACAATGTAAAACTGAGACAGGAATTGTTTACTGCAATTTGGGAGCAGCAACAGTTGGAAAGAGACTTCAGGTTAGTCTGGAGTAAGAACTTTCCAGCAACCCCAGTGGAAAGCTTCCCTCAGAGATGGGATGGAGTCAGCAGCACTTTGTGGTTCCTCAGCAGATGGCCAGAAGGTCTCCAAAAATTAAATCCAAAGGGAGGGCTCTAATTCTGCCATCTCAAAGTCGTGGCTGTGACCAGGTCACAGTGTCGCAGACATCTTTTTATGAAAATCCTTTCTTTGGGATTTTTTCTTGCTGAGAAGCTGAGAGGCTTCAGGAACAAAATGCAAACAATGGTTATCTGCTGCTGTGGAATGCAACAGGTGCATCTGGGATTGGCCCATGTTGGATGTTTGTAATTAATGGCCAATCCCAGTCAGCTGGCTCGGACGGAGAGTCTGAGGCAGCTGCCTTTGTTATCATTCTTTTCAATTCTTAGCTAACCTTCTGATGCGAACTTTTTCTTCTATTCTTTTAGTATAGTTTTAATGTAATATATATCATAAAATAATAAATCAGCCTTCTGAAACATGGAGCCAGATCCTCGTCTCTTCCCTCATCCAAAGACCCCTGTGAACACCGTCACATCACAGGACTGCCCAAGACCACTGTGGAATCTGCCCTGTGAGCTCTACCAGACACCCAACACTGCAGAAAATTCTAAATATACCAACAGAAATGGCAAAGCTTATTAGAAGCCACAAATTCGAAAATCATAGAGCACGTGAAGGCCACATGAAAAAATCTCCTGAAGTCTAAACACAACTAAAATGGATGAGTTAATTTACTTTCTCATCCTGAACATTCTGATTTTTCCAGACACTTTTTCAGAAACAAAGTGAAAGCTGAGAGGCTCACCCAGTGTCTTGGCTCTACCTTGACTGTAAAGAAAAATTCTGAACACATAACACTGATGAAAAAAAAAAGTGAAATTTTGTGTGATTAAAAGCCAGAATGCATTTAAAGGTATAACAAAAGCATTTGGATGGAATTTAGGTGCCCAAATCCAAAGCTGCAGGTTTGAATCTTTCCATGTTGATACATTTTTGTGAGATTTGGGAAAGGATTAGATCTGTGAGATGACAAGGATTTAAGTAACTTTTCAGAACTGGATGTGGAGAATCAGTGTCTGAAGAAGACCTGGATACCCAGGTATATTTTACATGAAAAAGATAATGAACAAAATACAGAAAAAGCCTTGGACTGCAGCTGACCAGAAGTCTGCTGGAAATACAAGAGAGAAGAAACAGCCCTGGATATTCCTGACTGTACAGTGGCATGTCTTGCTCAAATAATAACAAGTTATGCAGGAAATATCATAAAAGTACACAAATTCTCAAAAAAACCATTGCATTTTGTTTTATAAATTTCCAAGTATTTTTAGGATTTCTTTTATTGATTTATTTATCATTTATTTTATTTACTTTACTTTATTTACTTATATTTAATTTTATTTTATACTTTATTTACTTTACTTTATTTACTTATATTTATTTGTTTATTTATAATTTATTATTATTTATTATTAATAAATTCTTTTTTATTTTAGGAGTATTTTATTATTCAGTAATAAAATGATTATCTAAATTGTCAGTAATTTAGATAATCATACTTGTACAAAATTTTGAAGATTATAACTTCTTAAATGATGTTTATTGTGTTACGTAAATGTTCCCTTTTCAAATGTTTTTTTTACATTTTATAGTGGCTTATTTACAGTTGGGGGACCATAATGATGGGTTATTGGAAATATCTCCATTTTCTCTGAATTTGTTTCAGGAGTAATTTAGATTAATAAGGCAAAAATAGCATTTTTAAAATCAGTTCTAAAATAAGCTCTCACCCAAATACTCTAGACTTTCTTCCCCATTGAGGCACCCTGTCCACTTCACCCTCCTGACAGAAACCAAACCATCTGATGGGGTTCCAGCTGAAGGTGTGGGCATCACCTTTCACCTGCGAGGCAGCACAGGCTCTGACCTCAGCATAAACACCTGCGAGCTTTCATGGACGGGCTTGGAGCTGGAACCAAGCTTAACTTAACCTGGAACTAAACTTGAGCTGCACCTAAAGTCCATTTTCAGGAAGCACTGGGAACAGACTCAGAGCTGTGCCACTTGAAATGATCTCTCCTTGATCTTCATTTCCCTGGTTTTGTTTAAGGCTTAGAGGTTCAAAGCCAGTCATGTGAATTTGTGTGAAAATCCACATTTGCATGTGTGAGCCATGCAGGATTCATCCTGTGCAGGTGGCATTCTGGGGGACATTTCCTGGTGCATTTAGGCAGGAGCAAGGGCAATGATGCTTCTTGCTCAGAAGATGAAACAAATGGTTGATCCTTTGAAATACATTTTGTCTAGAGAAGATATGATTGGTGAGACACCTTTTGAATAAATTCTATGTGTCTGAAGGAGAAATACTCTTCTAATGAAAAACAGAAATACCCAGGGAAAAACTTCTATGTACGTGCAGCCAAAGGAGTTACAGGAAGGCAGAAGAAGGAGGAAATTACTTGAAAAAGGATGTATGAAGTAAGATTATTTTGGAGATGAGAAATAGATCTACACTGTACTTTTCTTAGCACTTCCCAGGATATGTCCTGTGTTTTTCATTTTATTGGCTTAAGGGAAATGCTTTTATTTCCAGAACACAAACCAAGGCACACAAGAGGAATGCCCAGAGTAGGCAGTGCAGAAGGAAATGTCAGGGACTGAAGGCAAAATACTCATATCAGATTGCATTCTTTTGTCCAGAGTGATACTGGAATTCATCCATCCACTTCAGTAAAACCCAAACCCTCTTCTTTCTAAAGCCACCACAGGGCTTTTTCCAGAGACACAGTGAATGATGTGAGGATTCATGATAGAAGAAGGTCATCTTCCTTGACTGGGCTTGTTCAGCTTCCTCTGCATTATCAGGAGTGATGCCCACCACTCCTGACACCAGGATGTTGGAAAAGGTGTTTACGACTTTATTGAATGAAAAAATACAACCTGAAGGAGAATTTGTTTAGAGGGGTTTACCCAGGTTGTGATTTATAGTTAAAGATAGATCAAAGGAAATACTGCAAAGCTCACTTCATTTTTAAAGATAATATTTCTTGGTCAGGTAGCCTCAAATAAAATATTGCAAAGTCTCACCATTCTCATGTGTAGAAGACACCACTCTAGATGGATTTCTATTTTGTCTGGATTTCCATTTCTGATATGTTTACATTAGGGTATTTTTAGGACTTTATATTTTCCTAGTTTAGTGGCATCAGAGTGCTATGAATAGCTTAAAAATTCCCTGGAACTTTACAGTACCTTAACCTGAGAGAGCTGACTCCTAATTAGAAACTAATTACAAACTGAGGCCTGCTGGTTCTTATTGGAAGTGGGGCATTCCTTTACATTACTGGAAATGGGGCATTCCTTTACATTACTGGAGATAAATGGGGCATTCCTTTACATCCATGCCTGACATTACTCAGAGTTACTGTAAGATATTCACACCCATCAGCAGGGGGTGCAGAAATCTTCACATTGGAGGAAAAGAAGTCTTTGTGTCAATGATCCGCATGAAAGACAGATAAGGGAAATTTTCCCAGCAGCAGAAGGGAAAACACTGGAACCTGAAGGTCTCCCACAGCTTGTCCATCAGCTCCCAGGCACTGTGGAGGCTCCAAAGTCCCCCCAGGGGAGGGTGAGCTCCTCCTGCTCTCACTCTGCTGGTTCTTTCCCCAAGAGCCCCAAGAGGGAACACTGAGTTCTCCCTGCACAGCATCCCTGGCACAATTCTGCTCCAGAGCTGTCCCACTTGGCACAGGAACTGTGTCTGGAGGTGGAAGGAGATCAAGAGGATACCAATGATTTGTTTAAGCTCTTGAAATGCACACCAGTCCTTTGATTTTGCCTGACACACAGCCCTGGGCAGCACAAAAATGTGTGTTTATACACCCCCTCTCCTGTCCTGTTCCTTTGGTAAGCAGATCAGAATGAAGAAAGCTCAGAAGTTTTATGAGTGTCTGATGTGTGTGTCTGGTTGCAGGGAAAAAATAAAAATATTGAAAGTTAAAATTGGGATGTCTGGGCAAAATTGTGGACCAAAAAGACCATGCTGCCAAACTGAAGTTGTGATGGCAAGGTGTAGATTGGTACCCAGAAAATAGGTTTGGGATCAATTGGCTTTTATCCCATGTACCTGCAGTGGCTAAACCAGAATTGATTTTGCCCCTCAATTAACAACTTGGTGATTGTATAGCCTTCCATGAAGAAAAGACATAAAAGACCCTGGTTGGAGCTCCAATCTCCATAGAGGAGTTATGCTTTTCTTTAGTTATTCAACAAGCATGGTAATTTTTCACTTGGAAACAAATTTTTGTAGGTTCAGGAATTTGGGAATCTGTGCAATTCCATTTATGAGCAGGATTAGATGGTAATGATTTAATTGATGGTTGAGCATGCAGACAAACCATGCATAAAAGATCTTTTCAATAATTATACTTTTTCATGGAGCAACAGGCTTTTGTAATTTAGGTTCCAGGCAGTAATTACGAACCAGATGCTATTTTAGGCACAGTCTGCAGCACACCCTTGGTACTTACGAGGAAATTCAAAACAAACACAAAACCACTGCTGGAACACTTGAGGCAGAAAGGTGAATTAAACAGAGGAATGTGGAGTCACACATGAATTGCTGTGAGAATATTGTATGTATTATTATGATATTTTATGTATTATTATGATAACCTCTAGCTGGGGTCAATGTCATGGACTATGAATGGTTTAGGGTGGAATAATTTTTTTTTTTATGTTTTCCATTGAATCTTCTGTGTCAAAAAGTTCAGGTTTTGTTTGCAGACACTGGATGTGGAAAAGAAGGGATGAATTTTTCCTGATTTGGAGGTTTGGCCCTGGTGGAGCTGCTCCCTGCATCTGCCACCACCTTGCCATGCAAACAGAGCACGCAGATTAAAGCTGAGGCTTGTTAGCAAACTGGGAAAGCCATTCATGTAGCAGGGTGTGAGGGGAGCTGGTTGAGAGAAATAATGCAGTTTTGGAACAAGATAATGCCACACTCTGAGAAACATGAGGTGTTCTACTTCTGTGAGGAGCCAGGAACTGTCAGCACTGAATACAGGGTGTTTTGCACACTGAAGTGCTGCTGACTCCTCTTAAACCCTGAAATGTGGGGTTTACTTAGGCACCCAAAACCAAAAATGATTTACAGCTTTCTTTTTGGTGTTTTTTTCTTTTTTGTTGTTTTTTTGGGGGGTTTTTTTGTGTTGGTTTTTTTTTTTTTTTTGTTTTGTCACAAGTAATTACCCTTCTTGAAACTGTTCTCAGCAGGTGCCAAAGGGGAAATTAATACAGAGCTGTAAGTGCAAATCTTCTTTCTTTAGAAATCCTTTCTCTTAAGGACTGCATCATTAGAGTTTGCTGTGTCTTTGGTTTAAATAAAAATTCCAGAAGATATTTCTCATTTAATTGTTGCCATTTGGACAGCTGGATTGTTGTGTCTGTTCCCCTGAATCCGCTGGTAGCTCCTTTTATAAACACAGCTCTCTCCCTTGTCTGTTTGCTCTCTGTGTGGCTGAACATTACATTAGACAGGGTGTCAGAATGTTCTGATATCTCAGGCTGTGTTATGGCCTCAAACATTTTATTAAGATACTTATTCAAACACCTGAAGACACCAAATGTTTGATGTCTTTAGGAAGACATGAGGAGCTATTGATTTTGTGATTTGCTGTCACCTTGGATTTTGCAGCATTCATCAAAAGTGTTTCAGGCCTGGCCATTATATTAACTCATTAAATTGAAAACTTAATTTCATCATGTCCTCAAATCCTGCAGCAGTCCTGATGTCCCTACAATTTTGGACTGTTACCTGAAGAGCAAATCCACACCTTTGTAATGAAGATGTCATTGCAGTGAGGTGAGTGGCAGATGAAATGTGAGTGAAGGCTGAAGCAGCTCATTACCAGCCTGGTCTGCTGGGCCTGGGCTCGCTGGGAGAACTCACATGTGAGGAATGAGAACAGCTGAGCCCATCTGTCCAGTAAAAATCACTGCGGGAAACAGGGTGAGGGAAAGATTTTGGGGATAGAAGGAGACAGAACAGCAGGTATCAGAAGTAAATAATAATAATAATACCACCAGTTGACAATTAAAATGAAAATCTGTCAGGCATATATAATATCACTTGGAAGTTATTTCTACTGGCAGTGTGTTGCAGACGTCTTTTTATGAAAATCCTTTCCTTAGGATTTCTTCCTCCTGAGAAGCTGAGAGGCCTCAGGAACAAAATGTAAACATTGATTATCTGCTGCTGTGGAATGCAACAGGTGCATCTGTGATTGGTCTCATGTGGTTGTTTGGAATTAATGGCCAATCACAGCCCAGCTGGCTCGGGCTCTCTGTCCGAGCCACAAACCTTTGTTATCAGTCCTTTCTATTCTTAGCTTAGCCAGCCTTCTGAGGAGAACAATTTCTTCTATTCTTTTAGTATAGTTTTATTGTAATATATATAATAAAATAATAAATCAAGCCTTCTGAAACATGGAGTCAGATCTACATCTCTTCCCTCATCCTAAGACCCCTGTGAACACCGTCACAGCAGTGGAATTTCCAAGGCAAGCGGTCTCAGACCTTCTGAAAAGCTGCAGAACCTTTGGAGGTTCAGCTGAAATGTGCTGCTCTGCCTTGGCAGGGCAAGGGCAGAAAAGGGAATGAATGGGGCAGAGTGGGACTCCAGCTCTCAGGCAGATTGGAGGAAATGGAGAAGCAATTCAGCAGAGCCCCACACCCAATCATAAAGGTGCTCCTGATGAAAGGAAGGATTTTTTTTTTTGAGAAATCTCAACCTATTATTTGGAACAATAAATTTTTATTTAGGATGGATTTATAGCAAGAGTAGGAGGAAGTAACTTCCTGCCCTTCCTCATCAAAGATGATACAGCTCCAATGTCACATTGGAAATTGCTTCTTCTGTTTCAATCAACTTTAACTTTTCAAGTAGTTTAAGTAGTGTGGAAAGGGAAGAAGTCTTGGGGCATTTACAAACAATTGAGTAAAGATGCAAGAAGTGAATTAATTTGGGGAAATCTGACAGAAAGCCTTAGCTTGTGATAAGAATGTCAAAACTTATTTTACTTATTGTCCAAAATTGTATTTCTAATTGATTCAGGGCCAGACTTAGAAAAGATGTTCCGAGGACTTACTGTTCTTTTCCTGAAACATGGTCTACATTAAACCCATTTGAACTGAAAGGAAAATGCCAACATGTTTGGAGAGCTGAGGTTTTGAAGTGAGGGAATACCAATATCAAAGGTTGTCTTCTGGCAGATGGAAGAGATATTTCCATCGGAACAGCAAATATTTGGACTTGAGTTTCACTAAAATACAAAAACTGATTGATGATTTCAGGTTTTTTCCTAAGCTATGTGATTATTCTTCAGATGTTATCCAGGGCTTTTTTAAATATTATTTTATGTTGGGAACAATATATTATTTTTTTTAGGGAGGCAGAAGTTACTGAAAAGGGTCCAAACTGTTATATTTTGAAAAGATGGTTATTAAAACAATATTCCATTTTCAGGGTGGAACGGCTACCTAATGGAGCTGAACCCTATTTAATATATTGCTTTAAAACTGCTTTTGTGTCAGTTACCAGGATATAAATGATAGGATTATAGTGACATTCTTGAAACAGAATTTTGCCTGCTAAATTGAAAAATTACAAAATAAGGTCTCAGTATAGAATTTGTTCTTGTTATTATTATTAAGAATGGTTACTCCAACAAAAATATTTTTATTGACAGTTTTATCTTTGGATGAGGATCTAACACTAGGTAGCTTATTGACATTTCTGACACTTCTAAATGATTCTTTAATATTAGACAGCTTGAGTCAAGCTCTTTGAACCAGGCTGTTCAGGCACTTCTGATGTCTTGGAACATTTATGGATTTTCCTACATGTGCTGGTATTGGAACACAAATTCACTGAATGTTTTTTGGCAAGTTATGAAGTGGTTTAAAGCCATGACCTTTGGGATGGCGTGGTTAGACCTTTGGGCTAGCTTGAAGTGTGTGGTTAATTAATATGGGAATGATAAATGCATAAGTGCACCTAGAGAATTATGTGATTCTGTTTAAATGGCAATATAAGAATACCAATAAGGGAAAAATCATGTGCTGCATACATGAGAAACCTCTGCTAGGGCCCACTGTGACAAATTCCAGAGACAATATTGTCAGAGGTGACAGGAATTCGTTCTCAGACAAGACACTCTGTGATTTCCTTCCCTGGAGAAGTTAATTTTGGAGTCCCCAGGTTTCCTGACAGGATCCTGTCTTTAGAAACAGAGCTTGCAGCCCTGCTCTGTGCCTCTGCTCCTTGCTGAGGCACTGATTTCTCTGCAGCAGCTCGTGTCCCCAGCCCTTGGGGGACATCCCTGCCCTCCACTGCTGTCGGTTCAGACTCTGCTGTGTCCTCAGCAGGCATTCCCCTTGCAGGCAGCCACAGCAGAGCTCCTCCCCTGATTTCCACCTCCCTGCTGGTCAGCTGGGCAGGATTACAGGGTTTCTTGTGGGAATCCTTAAAATCAGAGGGTTTTGGGAAAGCTGCAAAAGGCAGGCCTCAGAGACAGCAGAACTGTGATTAGAGCTAAGCAGTGGCCATGAGATTGGTCAGCAGAAAAATTATTTAAAAAGTAGAAAAGCAAGGACAAATAGAACAATGGTCTGTGTATTAATGCTGGTCTAGAATAACTCCCTAAGCTGCAGAAAAGTTTACCTAGCAAGATATTAGGAAGCTTGAAGCTTAATAATGGATCTCTGTGCATTGTGTTTTAAGGGTTACAAGCAGATACTGTGTTTGAAATGAGCAAGCATTGTTTTAACCAAAGGTACATGTGCTGATAGTGGTTGGATGGAACTACTGTCAATGTGCTTTTGCTTTGTGTGATTGATCAAAAAACTTATAGAGTGAGTTGTAACACTAAGTTCTTTGTCTACTGCCAGGGATGTGAGCTGCTGGCAGCTTCCCATTGTAATAACCATGGAATGAGGCTGATGCTGGAAAATCAAACAGCTCAAGGCCCGTTCCACAGCAGTCCCATCCTGTTTGTGATTTGTACACAGCCCCCAGCCAGTGACAGTTTCTCAGGTTTATGGCCATGTGGGATGCCCTACTATTGACCAGGCTTTTCCAGGGAGGATTCTCAAACTTTGGCTTGCAGGCATTAGCAGGCTGGTGCAATCACTGTCCCTTTTCTTTTCAGGCCTGTGGGCTACATATAAAGACTTAAAGGATGATTCTGCTGGAAAAGTGTCTCAGAAGGAGAAATGTGTGGGCCTGTTTTGATAGAGGAAGAGGCTTTTGCTTGCTTATTAACAAAGAAACAGAAACCAGTATTACTGAAAGGCATTAAAAACAATTTTGAAGTTCATACAGCTCCTGTGCTGAGGCGTATTTTATGGTGGCATATGAGACAGAGAGGGATAATTAACACTGCATTCACTGCCAAAATCCTATAGATGTGTCCCTTGTCAATCATCATCTCCCAATACCCCAGCAGGAGCCTACCCAGGGCCTAAAGGTGTTCCCACTATTAAGGACAGTACCAAGTTCAAAACTACAGGCCTGTCCTCATCTCTTTTCCATGCATCTGAGATATCAAATATTCCCAAGAAGAGAGCAGAACGAAATTAATTTCTTAGTGGCATGGAATATTGTTTTGTGCCTTACACCACGTGTCAGCAGCCCTTTATTAATGTGGTGGGTATAAGAAGGCCAGATCTCCCAAATGAGGAGAGACTGAACTTATCCCTAAAGACACAAAGAGGTTCTTAATTGGAAGTCATGGACATGCAGGGCCCTTGCTGATGGATGTGTAAGTTCAGGTTTAAAAGAGAAGGAAAAAGGACAGGAGTGCAGTTTGTGTGGTCATACAAGATATATTTTTGCTCTTTTCCATTTGTTTCTGGGCTCTGCCAGGGAAACTCTCAGAATTTCCTGGAGCTACATGTCAGGTGTTGACAGGAGGACTGCTAATTTTGCCAGCATGCCATGCTAATTACTAATTTTGGTAATTTAACACAATGTCACTTGATAGAAGCACTTCTGTAGCTTCTTTATTTTCTTCTTAATATGAAACACAGATGAGATTCACCACTGACATGTCAAATAATCTTTCTGCCATGATGATTGTGGACATGGGATGAAACATGAGGAGGTTTCAGTATCCAAACTCCTAAATTACGTGTGAGTGCTGTAAAATTAAAAGCTTTTTCTCTCTGGCCTCATGTACTTTATCAAAACATGTTATCTGTGGAGAAAAACTGAGCAAAAACATTTCCAAAGTGTTTTCTGGCTTTCTGAATAATGAATTGAACTTTAATATTTATTAAATACAAAATAGTAATAAATTACAATTGCACAATTTCTTACAGTTTTTATTAAGATCAAAACTTATTTTTTCAGACTAGATTTATAGAAATAAATCACAGTACATTTTTACTTGTGTTCAGAAGATTGTAATACATATTACAAAATTAAGAATTTCTTTGTCCCTCAAACCATCACTGCGAAAAGAATCATGCATTATTTCTACTAAACAAACAAAATGCCCACCTAATTGAGAGAGCCTCGATACAGGTATGGCCCTGCTCTCCAAAATTAGACATGAAACATAGAGATACCAGGACTACTTATTGAACAAGAAATAATAAAGTATAGTACAATGTTGATGTGCTACCAAAACCAAAAGGATACCAAAAAACAACACACCTCTCTTCACGCACCTTTGCGACGGGTATCGAGGATGGCAGCTGGCCAGCATGCAGCCGAGTAAAACACCTCAGTTTTACAATGTCTACGTTTGAGCAGAAAGGAGGAGAAACTAAAGAGCCCAGACAAAACAAAGGAGCAAATGAAGAGCCCAGATGTTTGCAAGTCCTCCCGTCACCTCCCCCTGTGTGCCATGCGCTGCCTTCGCCTTCCGCAGCGGGCAGCGCCACTGCCGCCCTCTGCACGCCTCCGAGGAGATGGATGTGCTCCCAGGGAACTGCAGGGTCTCCAGGGAGATGGATGTGCTCCCAGGGAACTGCAGGGCCCTGGGGAACTCCCAGCTGGGGTTCCTTGCCCAACCCACTGTGCAGGAAAAGAGCTGTGAACACAGCTCTTGGAGCTAGCCGGCCTTGGGCGCTGCTGGAATACAGCTGTCACCTGGCGCACGCGCTGCCAGGCTGTCACCTTCAATCATGGTGGCACTAACTGCAGCAAGATCCAAGGTCACCAAGTCTGTCCTGCTGCCCTTTTCTGGAGCACAGGGGGCTGCTGTTAAATTCTACAGTGTTGTGGATTACTTTCACAATATAATTTTTTTTTCCTACTAGATAAGAGATCCATTGTTTTCTCTCTTGATACTGAGATGCAATCGTTTGGCAATGCACTGTTCTAAGGGGAAAAAAGCATTTCATCAATGACACTTCAGATGGAGTCACCTGATCAGCTTTTTTCACTTCCTTCTGTTCAAACAAAATGTATTAACAACAAAGTCATTTCTGATTGATTTCTAGCTGGGTCAAACATATTTTTCAACTGAATTTCCTGGTCCCTGTTTATTGTTTGTTACTTTTAAACCAAAAGAGTTTTCAGCTATTTTTTTATTTCAGTTGCAGACACGTCCCCTCAGTGCTGGAATGTTGCTAGGTGATAAGCATGTAAATCAATATATCTCTTGTGTCCCTGGCTTTGGGTGCTCATGTTAATATAGCTACATACCATGCTTGGTGTTTAAAACACATGAAAGAAACCAAACTAAACCAAATCAAACCAAACCAAATAATAAAAACAATGCAAAAGCCCCCTCAGCAATCATCCCCTCAAGCCAAGAAGGGTGGACTAAAATAACCTCTTTTTTCCCCATTCTTTTGTATTATCCTTTGCTGTTGTTTCATTTTGTATTGATCCAGGAGTTCCCCTATGAGCAATTGAATTGTACCTTTATGTAACAACTGTCTCACACATGCTGCTTTTGTGTTTTATGGATCTGCTGGCATGGAAAACTGAGCCATGCAATGGCTGGTAAGAACAAATTTAACACTGGGCCTTTTATGTTACATATTGTTTTTCTGTTCTGGTAGTCTCTGCTTCCCCAGATTGAGATGAATGTTTGCTTATCCACTGCCAGGGCTGTTTGCAGGGAAAAGTGAAACAAAAGAAAACAGAAATGCTTTTAATGTCTTGTGATTTCAGTGGAAGCAGATAAAGAGATATCTGAGCACTCAGCTGCAGAGGAGTTGTGCTGTGAGTGTTTTGTCACGGAAATATCAGGCCACTGTCCAAGGTACTCGGCCTCACTGTCATTAACTCTGAAGCTTTTCCCATTGCCACTCACTGCTTTGTCACAGAACAGCACCTGACACAGAGGCTTGTTACGGAAAACTAGAGGTAACAATTTAATAGCGGGTTGTTAAAGGGCAAAATGGGATTAAAATCTTGCTGAGATGCATTTCTAAGTGATTCTCTTTTCTATTTTAGAGTTACGATACTTGTCACACAGTGTAATAATGCATTCACAGCAAATAAGAAAATAAATGAGGGTTTCAGCTTTGAAATCATTCTTGTGAGTCTACTGGTGATTACCACTGAGAATCACAGCTCAGAGAAGAAAGACTGAGCAGCATTGGGACCACAGCTTTCCCTGGGTTTCCAGTTGAGTTTGTAGCAGAATTATCCATCCTCTGGTCCTTCCAGCAGGCTGTGGTATTACTGTAATACAGCCCAAAGACAGCAGCAGTCTACTGGCCAGCCAGAACCAGAACAGAAAAATATTTAGGGTCTAGGGAACATCACTGGTTGAGTATAAAGGTGAAGAGTGAAGTATCCAAATATAGAAAATATCTATCACTCCATAGATGCACTACTATGATAAGGCAAGTTTTTGTAAAAAGCACATAGTAATGCCACAGCCTGAGTAACAGTTTGCAAGTCATGAGCAAAAATTAGGAGAATTCAATAAATTTAGGGGATTTTCCTCATCTCTAAACCTTTGAAGTCTGCTGGATTCCACTTTAAATGCTCACTGTCACAGAGATTTCTTTCCCTGTTTTAGCAGAACTCCATTCAAAATAATTCTTTTGATGCATTAAATAAACTGAGCATCATAATAAAAGAGAAGAACTGCAACCCACTGGCAATTATAATACCACTTGCCAGCTGATGTCCCTTTGAGCTGCTGGGGACAAATCCTAGAAAGGCTCCTGCACTTTTCCATGGACACAAATGGAGCCTGCTGTGCAGGTGTTTTCCCCTTCCCAGCAGTTTCTGTTGCTAATATTGCAGTGGGAAGCGTGCCCACTCTGCATTCCAGGCAGAGATGCAATGTAGAGTGATTTGTCCAGGAAATCAGAGAATTCCACTCCAAGGAAGAGCTCCTCCTCCTTTGCTCAGGCCCATCTCCCCTCGGTGACTCCTGGGCAAAGAGCACAGGATTCTGCCCCAGGGGAGGCTGATGCATAGACAGAAATGCACATTGTCATGTACCACTGGCCTCCTGATGGAAAGCTGAAGGTGCAGTCAAACAGTTTTGCCATAGCAACATTATTTTCATTCTTTTTGAAATGCCCAGTAGTTGCCCTCCTGAAATTGTGCTTGGGCTTGGAAGTGCTTGGAAGTGCTTGGAAGTTTGGAAGTGCTGTTTAGTTTGCCAGGTACACCCTTGCCTGTGGTAGCTGTATTCTCCATGGCATGGCAAGAGATTTTTGAAAACCGCTGTGCTCACAGGAACTCTGATTTATACCTGCAGCATACATTTACAGCAGATCCAAGATCTCCTGCAAGTTCCAAGATATTCTTTACTCACAGTAATTCTTAATTTGTGGAAGATCCTCATTGATAGGTTATAAAACTAATTTTTTAAACTTGAGGCTAAAATTTTAGATATTTCTTCAAATCTGTGCAAGCATATTTGTGTCAGCAGAGTTGCAGGTCCAAAATGCTTGGTGAACACTCATCACATACAAGATGTGAAGCAATGTGTGTGCGCATAAACTTATCTGAACTCTATCTAATGACCAGGGCTCCCTCTCTGTAAGTACACAGCAGACAGCTGTATTGTATAAAACATCCATACTTTGCATTTGCATATTTTAAACAAAAACTTCCCATGTAAAATATGAATCAAGTTCTCTGTAGAAGACACTGGAGGATGAGAGAACTCCATGCATGGCTAAATGAGGGGTGAAAAATTTATCCCAGGGTCTAGTGCTTTGGGGTACAAATTTCATTACGTGACAAAATGCAGTGCTTTGATTTATTTTCCTTTAATGGTCAGAATTTGTTGGAATTTACAATATACCATCATGTAAAACAGCCCTGCTAACTCTACCACAAATAATAAAGGAAGTCTTCACAGGCACTATATATTTGGAACAGCATTTTCAGACGACATGGAGGGTGTGTGTGTTTGTTTGTAGGATCCAGCATTGCCACCTGGGACATACTTCCAACAGTTTGCAGTGTCGTGGACACGACTCAGAAACTTTGACTGGAAAATCACCCACAAAGGTTGAGGACTAACAACCTCCATGTTATACAGATGGTTATCTCCTTTCTCAAAGAACATGCTGTCATTACAAATACCATATGCATCTTGTTCTCACCCAGCAGAACTTTTTTTACAGTTTTTCAGATTTGAAGGATTTCTGCAAGGAACCATATTAATTTGTTTTCATGTCAGGTGAAAGGAGGCACCAGCTGAGACTGAGGACACAACTTGTCATCAAAAAATAAGTATCTGATGGCAATCATTCTTGAAAAAAAATACTTAGAAAGCTAATCATTCACAATACTGCACCTTTTTTGCAAGTACAAGGACAATATTTGTTGCTGTTTCCCATATTTGATGGTTTACATTGCTATCATTTTGCTTGTAAACCTGGGTTATTCTACTCAACAGAAATGATGACTCGAATTTGGGTAATGCTTACGATCATACAAATAATCTATCAGTAGCAGTAGTGTCAGCTGGAGAATTAATGCTACAAGTGGATAACGTCACGCTATTTGAAATCAATAGCTCTTCACACAGTAGAAGACTGAGGGTCCTATTCAGCAAATATTCAGGGTCCTATGGCTGTGGCCACAGAGGTTCCAGAAGCTCTCGCTGTGTCTAATCCTGATTCAGGAACCAAAATGATATGCTGTGTATATATTTCTCTGCACAGCCTGGATGCGCTGGACACCCTCCCCCACTTGATTCCTGGGAAGGAAAAAAATATGTCTCTGTTTAGCTTTCAGTGACATGAGAAGCAATCCACAGCAATGCAATCTAAAGAAGTTAGCCAGGCATGTATGAAAAGAACAGGATGCCTGTGAAAAGGGAAGAGCTGTCAAAACCTAATTGTGGGCTCTGGCTGCAATGAAATTTATCAAAGAGGGAAGACAGGTTGGATATAAGGATGTAGACAACTTCTGCTAAGAGACACTTGTTGTGCTCTGGGCGACAGTAACCCTTGCACCACACCTCGTGTGTTGTGTCAGGACATTCCTGCCAACACCTGGTTGCAGCAGAGAGCTCCCAAATGCCCAGGTCAGCATTTCAAGTGTGGCACTTCAGCCAGCATCTACCTTGTTGCTGGGGGCACAAGCACCTGGGCAGAGCTGCCCCACTGCTGGCAGCAGCTGTGGTGAGGAGGCATAGAGCCTTCCTTCTGCCACACAGCCCGTGGGCACTCCCTGCTCAGCCTGGGCTGCTGTGGCACCAGGAAACACAATTCCTTATGGACACAGGACAAGATTGTGGGATTCTTCCTGGCTTGCAGCATCTTCATAATGCCTGGCAATCTTTTCTGGAGCTGCCTATGGCCAGTGCTCAGAACCAAGCAAGGAAATCTTCGGTGGCACTGTGGTAGCACAGCTGCACTCTGGTGCAGGAAGTAAGCTCAGAGGGGCTGTGAACTGCCTGCCTCCAAGCATTAGCACCCACAGCATCACTCCTGGCTTCTTATGGGCACTGTGCTCTTTCCTGTCTTTCAACATTGAGGATAGCTCTGGGGCTCTTCATAAACAAGATACTTCCCTTTGACTGGGAGCACTGCCTGACTCAGCCAGTGAGAGCAACAATGGGAGCAAGTCATGGTAACTTTAGGAAGCAATTTAGTTTGATCTTTGATGAATTTCTGTGTCTCATGAATCAGGATTAGTATTGCCTGTATTGGGGAGAGGATTAGACAGAGGGATTAAAAGGACATCTTTACCCCACTGGACTCTGTGGAATAGCCCCTGAGGATATGGCTAAGAAAGAGTTCAACAGGAATGCCAAATTTCTGCTGAATAGGTTAAAAGGGTGAGGAAGCCTCTTCGGCAGCCATCCAAGCGCAGAAGACCTGCATAACATTCCTGCTGAATAGGGCCCTAAAGACAAAAAACAAAACAAAACAAAACAAAAAAAAAGCCATAGGAACCTTGAAAAGCTTTTCTGATTGTGTCGCTTCTTATGAGCGTCTCAGATCTCCAAAGACACTTAAACATATTTTTGTCAGTGCAGTTAGGCATCCTTTGAGATGTGCTAGTGCCATGGACGATATATTGTTACAAGAAAAGAAGTCAAATTAGGTTGTTGTATATAAAAAAAATAAGTCTTGATTGTTCTGTAAACAAGGTCCATTTCTTTACATCAATTAACGGTGAAAGTTACCCAAGATCTTATTTCAAAAGCAAAACCAAACCCTCAATCAAGTGTTTAATGTTTGGTGTTTTCATGTCTGTATATTACAGACAATTACCTTGTGTGCCCCTAAAATTGAAAGGAGCAGACTTAACCTGTGCGTCACATTTCAACTTTAAAGCGTTTCCAAACCCTTTTCTAGGATTTACCTCATGCACGTGGATCTTGGGCTTGCTCATAAAATTTTATCCAGCTTCTAAAGCCGTGTGGGAGAACATTCCTGATCACTGCAAGGGGGAAGCAATAAATCAGAGCCTTACCTCCACAAGAGGATGCCAGTGAGCGATGGGCTTCCGAGGGTACGAGAGCATTTCGTTCCAGTGGTCGCGACCTAGACTCTCTGCATCGTTGCCTACTTGACAAACTCCAATGACCTCATTGTGACCTACACTGTGAAAATGGTCCATAATATTTTTTTCTTAAAATTTTACCTTTGGAACCACACCAGTTGCATATTTCATTCAGAAACGTTAACTGTGGGGTTTTAGGATTAATTCTTGCCTGGAGAACACAAAACACTAGGAAATATGTAGGCTTGCTCTTTGCACTTCCCACTGCTCAGAACAATTTGATATTTCCCCCCTTGTAGCAAACAAAAGGTTCTTGGCCTGTGTTCTGTAATTAGCGGCAAAGGCAAACAGGCTCTAAGACACAACTTTATAAATTGATTGTGTGTATGTAAAGGCTTAGCATAAATGTACAAACTGAACGTCAGTGCTTAAATGCCCAGTTACCTCAGTTCTGCTAAACACATCTGCAGCTTACTGATATCAGTTATGGAAGCAAATCTATACTTTAAAATTTAGTAAGGAAGTTCTGCCTGGCAAAACAAAAAATTTGGAGACTTCTACCAAGCTCAACCTGACATTAATTCCCCGCTTACAGGGAAAAAAAATTAATAACTTTCTTTCTGGGTGCAAATCCAGCGTGCAAGACTCTATCAGCCAATATTTGACAGCTACAGGCATCTCACCGGTCATAATCCATAACAGCTATCGACAAGTTAATTTGGTCAATGTTTTCTGGAGGGACGTCAAAGACTATGGCTTCATTGTAAACAGGATTTAGGGTGTTCCTCTTGGTGGAAGTTTTCCTTTTCTTTAGCCGCCTTCCTTCACACATTAAAGAAACCTTCACGTAGGGATCTGTGTGGGTCATAAGAACAATGTTGATTTTTTGACAAATGCAAATGGAAAGTGAAGGGAGACTTCTTGTGTGCCCATACCTGCTTGCAGGATTAATCTCCTGGACCTGACTGGAATTGGAGCTTCTCTGTCACCATGGAATGCACGGGAGGCTGTGCAGCTTTGAAAGCTTTACCTGGTTGACTGCTCATAATGAACTTTTTAGGTTCAAGAAGCTTCTTGTTGTGTACCAACTTCTCAAAGGGTATTAAAATATCCACTGAAGCATGTTATACATTACTATTTTATACAACAGCTTGTGTATCAGCCTATTTATAGCAGCCTAATTACTTGTTAGATTTGTAGGACAGACAGAAGATGACAATGTTTTTCACAACGAGATTTACTGATGTATGGTTAAATACAATTCAGAGTGCAACAGTTAGTGACTTATATTTCTCAGGAGAATTATAATTATTTTTAAACTCCTGAATGTATCAGAAAAGAAAGCTATTTCTTTGTAGCTCCTTTCTGAGCTCTACAACTCCTTGCTAACATTTAAAAGTAATCTATGAAATCTTATTTATATTTATACTTTTTATTGTGGGCTTTTGAAAGGGTTGCTGAAAGGATTCCGGGATGATCACCACTTTCTCCATATGCCATCAACAGCAGAACTGGCTCAGTGGCTCTTGGGGACAGTCAGAGAGGGCCAGTCTGCCTCTGTGTCATAGCTTCAACAGTCTGCTGCACAAACAAATTCCCAGTGTTGGGAATGCATTTTGACCAGCTTGTTTTACTCTGAATTACAGTGGCATTGGAAATAATAATATTGCACTCTTTTTGAATAGAGCAACTTGTTTTAAACTGTTGCTTGGATCTAAGCAAACTAAAATGTGTTACTTATTTCTCATCAACTCCTGTACTCAAGTAGAGCTCACAGTAAAACCACCCCTCTCTCTAAGATCATTCCAGGATCTGACAGTGTTGAATTCTGTATCTTGGGAGGGAAATGGGACAGAAATCCACACTGAGCATTAAATTCATTCCTACCTGATGCTCCTGTGATATCCATTGCCTTTAGATTTCTTGCCTTTATTATTGTAATAGTTAGTCTACCAGCTGTTGGAAGGTAGCAGAGCGAAAACATAAGGTCACCAAGATCCACGTTATCCTGTTCCAAGAAAAGAAAGATAATGTGAAGAAATAATAACAATTTTTCTACTCCTAGCAGGATTTAAAGATAAAAATATACCTTTGGGAATCTGCAGTAAAAGCTGAATTCTCATTCTGAAACATATCTGAAAAAACCAGCCATCCATGTGCATACAAAATTCAAGTCACTCTGTTGCTAGACCACCAAAGTTCTCCAGGGTAAATGAGGTTATAGTTTCTAGCACTCAGTCCTTGGAGATGGCACACATTCAAATTATGAGGTACCCTGTGAGGGACTGGAAAACCTTTGTTCTATTTTATGTATTTTAGTGATTTGCCTCTTTCACTGACAAGCAGCCACAAATGTCTGTGCCTTTCTCTCTGGTCTGCAGGAGGCAGACACAGAAAAAAAGAGAGACAGTCACAGAAAAAAAACCCCATGGTTTGGGCAGGACAAAGCTTCTTCCAACTCTTAGGTTTGCATGAACTCTGGTGTGACAGGACTGAAGTGTCTATGGCAATGGGACAGCCTCCAGCAGAAGAAGAGTAAGGGTTATTATTAATTGTTGATCGTAATAATTACAATAATAACAACAGCAACTTCCTGTGCCTCACACAGACAAGCTCCCTTAAGTAGATTTATCCATCTGTTTAATTGATAGAGTAATTTGCAACCCTTTCCTGTGTTGATGGCATCAGGGTTCCAGAAAAATACTAGAAAATTTGCAAACCCTTTTTGCAGTTACAAAGCATCACTATTTTTTTAAGAGGGAAATCTAGCTCTTTCATTAAGAAAATATCAAAGGAAGGATTGCATTAAATGATTTCTTTGATTTGATTTGCATTTTTTTGACTGAGCAGTGAATTCACACTTTCACAGACCTGCTTTCTGTAACTTAATATTTCATTATTGACTGGAAAAAAAAAATTACCTGATCCTTGAAATCAGCAATTTCAAGGCCACGTTCCAGGTTTTCTAGGGAAGGGAAATGCAGCTGTGGTGGGGTATGTTTATCTTGTTTACTTAGCTTTGTGCAACAGCTTCTCATCTTTCCCAAGCTGGTTCCTTCTCTGTCAGTCACCAAAAGCTGAAGGGTGGTGGGTGACATAGAAGGAAATAAAAATACCTGGAAGGAGCCCCTGGCACAGGTTTGTGTCTGAGGCAGCTGCTGCCCAGAGCCTGTGCAGTCACTGTGTCACTCCAGTGGACATAAGCAGGGCTTTCTGAGTTGCTGTAGAACTGTAGAAAAAAGTAGAAAAAGCTGTAGAAAAATGTTATGTCAGAAGGGAATTCTGCTCAGTCCAACCCCTTGCTCAAGAGAGGCACCTTTGCTTTAGCTCACAGCTCATTCAAAGAAAAAACCCAACAGGTACAGTCACTCATAAGTGAGTCCTTTCCTTGTGCTGTTATTTAAGAGATGCACTCTGAGAAGGACAAGGCTGATATTATGGTCCATTTGTCAGGAATAACCAGCTTTTAACCTTATCACCTTTTCCATTCTGAAGATCAGTGTTTCAGGGTGGCTGAAAAGTTAATAAAGGCTGGGACAATATCGAGGTGGCTGCTATGACTCAGGCTGTTTAGTGCCTCTTGATAGCTCCCACTTGGAAGCAAACCTGCTGCAACAAATTGTGCCACAGACTCACTTGGTGGGAGGATCAAAGCTGCTTGGGATGCTGTGAGAAGTCCTACAGGTTAAAGAGGTGTCAGCACATCCAGCAGAAATTTCTCTTGGCTAACACCTGCCCTTATCATTACAGGAAAATAATCGACCTCTGAGGTTTTCCCAGTGATCAGCTGGAGTTTGATACCTATAACCAGGAAAACAGGAAGCAAAGTTTTCACTCGTCTTTCCCAATGTGAGAGCAACTTCCAACGTGGAAATGTAATTCCCCAGCTCTGAGGGGCTGAGACTTGTAACTGTGAAATTCTCTCTTGTGCTGCAACTCTGAGGGGACCAGAATTTCATAAGCCATTTAAAGATATTGTTGACTGAAGCCATCTTTTGGGAATTTGTCACTCTTGCAAATACTGATAGGTTGTTTTTCCTGAACTGGTCACTGCCCTTTAGAAGATAGAATCAGTCAGGTTTTCCCTGACCACAAAGGAGCCCATCAGGCATCTCTTGTTTTCACTGTGTACTTTGGCATACTTCAATATTGTCAGCTGTGGCATATTTATATGCATAAATATGGACAGTTACTGATTGGGGATTTTACATAACTTTTCTGAAATTTATTTTGTAGCACTTTGCAGTTCATCTTTATTGGATAGGGGTAAGTTTGATTTCAAATGCTTCAGAATGTACTGACACAGTATTTTGGATTTTATGTAATCATGGAGGTTCTTCAGTAAACAACAACTGACCTATGCACCACTGAAATATATACATATATTTTATATCTGTATTGCAGAATATCCTTCTTACATATTTTGTACCATATTATGTTAGACACTCAGTACATTATTACTTGATGCAGATATGTTTTGTGTGTCTGAATACAAAATTCAGAGCCATATTCCATATTGAATACTCCATATTCAACTCCAGTGCTCCACATGGTGACTAGGAATTCATTCTGTGAATACTGTAAATTTACTGCCTCTACCAAATACAGAAGTTTCCACTCCAGACTTGATCATCCTGAATGAACACTTAAAAAAAATGATCCAATTTTTATCAAGAAGTTTATAGGCAAAAGAATTATTATACAATTGCTTTGGGAATTGAATTCAGATGCCAAGAAAAATCAGAGAATCATAGAATGTCCTGATTTTGAAGGAACCCTCAAGGATCACAGAGTCCCACTCCCATCCCTGCACAGAACAACCTGAAGAGTCAAACCCTGCAAATATAACTGCACAAATGAACTGCTTAGGAAAAGAATGCATCACATGTGTCGAATGCAGTATTAGGAATTAGGCCATAATATACTTACCCACAAGCTTTGCCTTACAACTGAAAAATAATTGTCAGTCACCTGCACGGTGATGTTTTTTTTTAGCAAATGCTGTGATAAATATAATATAATATAATATAATATAATATAATATAATATAATATAATATAATATAATATAATATAATATAATATAATATAATATAATATAATGTAATGTAATGTAATGTAATGTAATGTAATGTAATATAATGTAATATAATATAATATAATATAATATAATATAATATAATATAATATAATATAATATAATATAAATTATGTAATATATACTATAATATAATATATGTGTGATATATATATAATATATAACAGTACTTTATTAATGCTTCTTGAAAAACTGCGCTGGACATTATATGGGAAAAACCCAAAGTTATACTGGAAACAGAGCCTGTGATTTCTTTAGTCTTTTCCAGTTGTACAATTGTAGGTGTTGCAGCAATAGGTCACAGATGATTGTGAGATGGTCTGTTCACAAGCCAATGCCTGAGACTGTGACTGAAGGGCAGCTTGCAGGCAGCAGCAGCGAAGAAACCCCTTTTGCCATGTAAATCCTTCTCTCAGTCTGGAAAAGAGGCCCTGTCTTCTCACACTTTCATTTTAAATTGTAGAGAATTAATGACTACTCCATCATACTGGCTACTTGTAAAGGTTTCCGAAAGTCTGGAAAGGATTTTTATAACAGAGAGAGCCTTGCCCCTTGTCCTGGCTGTTCCTCCCTGTTTTCCCTAATCAAAGGGCAACACTGAAAATTGTTACAAACAATGGGTCCTCAAGATTCAGTTAGAAAGGTTTAAGGAGGGAATGTTCTTCAGAGGGCCCCACAAACTCTGACTGCCCCCTGTGGTGGTGAAACAGCAGCCAAAAGCCTAAAACCAGAATCCTAACTCCGACAGAAGCCACGAGAAAGCTGACAGCTCTTAGATTATCTCCGGCTGGCTGATGTATTATTTGTTCTTTGGCTTCTTTATTTACTATTTGTTTTTCTAATGCATCTTGCAATCGCTCTACAAACTGCAAATATGGCTCTGTAGCACCTTGGTTCATGGCTGTGTAGCTTTGAGCTGCTGTGGACATGTCAGCCACTTTTAGTTTTACCTGCAATCCCAGATCTTTGGGCTGCTACTCCCTGCCACAGCCCCCCAGAATCTGCAGGTGAGTGTTCATCTCTCTGGGGGGATGCAGGCACCATGCTCTGTCACAGGCATGACCCTCACACCCAGCCAACACAGGTCTTTCCTGCAAATGCAGCTCTCTAACAGAACCAAAGCCAACGCGTCAGAGCACAGAGAGGATTAGTGCACATCCTCACAAGTTTAGAACCACTGAGCTACACAGCTTAAGCCACGGATTGTCACTAAAGGTGTGCTGTATTAGCAAGAAATCACTTTGAGGAACAGAATTAACAAGGATAGAGGGCAGGATCTTCTGCAAGGATTAGTTCCTGTTTGAATTGAGTGCTTAGGCATTACTGTGTACGCTCCACAAAATGTGGCACTACAGGCATTACACTGCCAGAGGCATTTTGGAATTCCTGCTTAGGAGAAAATATCATAAATAGTGTAGGTTATCAAGTCATGCATGTTGTGCTTTCCAAATTTGTGCCTAACCTCATTCAGTGTGGTTGAAATACCACACTGGGCATGTTACAGTGCAACTGTGACCGCCCTAATATAACCAGACCTAAAGGCTGGTCACTTTTATTAGTAACTCAACAAAAAATAATCAGAAGGTAATTAAATTGAAATTCTAATTTACTTACATGTACATGCTCTATATTATTTTTCCTTTGGTCCCATTCAGCAGGAAGCATAACTAAATAAATATCCTCAAACAAACATAGCACTCTTCCATTGTCCTCAAAACCTGCCCAGGTTCAGAGGTAGAAACACAGCCTTTATTTTTAATCTGTAATCTGCCTGTTCCTGTATTCTAAAAAAAGCGAAGCAAGATTGGGATCAGCTTTGCTTTTGCAGTGCCCCAGGCTTGGGCCCCAGGAGTGCCTTGATATGGTGAGCTGTGCCTTACAGGGAGCCTCTGGTAATCCCACCTTGATTTGTCTCTGAGCCCTTGCTGTGTTCCTGCAGCTCTTTATTCAATGGAGCAAGAGCATCAACCTTCTTCCTTGAAAATGTCCCAGTCTTACTTGGGAGAGTTCAAACCAGAGGTGTAAATCACAAGGTTTGCCTGAAAACTGCAAATGGGATGAATCCCATAATCCATGAAACCTCAAGGTAAGTAAGATTGCTGTTAGGAGCATGGAGACATGCCCCCCTCTCATATTATGCTTCCTTCTTGCTCTGTTCCTGGTGGAAACACTTGATACATCTTTTTTTTACCAATTTTCAGTGGCTTCTACAGAAAGGGTTATCATTCCTGCTTTTCCCAGAAAACATTTCAGGTTTCCCCCCGTTAAACCAACCCTTTGAAAATGCTGAATTCTAATAGTAACATTAGTAGGCTTTTAATCCATAATCACACATGATTTACAGTTTTTAAAATTATTCAATTTTTCTGGAGATTAGCCTGCAGGATAAATCCCTCCCCAGCACTGTGTCAGCAGCTCCATGCTGTTGCTCAGTGAGTGTAACTCAGCATATTAAACAGGGAGATGTGTAACCTCAAAGGGGATGGTGACTGAAATGGCCTCACCTTTGATGCCTCTGAGGCTGCATTAAGCAGCTCAGGCTGGATCAAACCTTCCCAGTGAAACCTCCAAGTCACCTGGTTGTTAGGGATATTCTGACAAATGGGAATGACACTTGGCATCAGAGCTCTCCTCTGCCTTCTCATAAATGCATTAGAGTGCAGAAAATGGGTATGTAAAGCAGGCAGCAGGGGATGGAAGAAAACAAGACAATTTATATAATTTTGCCTCTTCCTCAGATCTGGAAGGAGATTTGCTGTCCTCGAGTTAGGCATTCATAAGGTTTGTGCTCATTTCTTTGGCAACTTGAGTTTTTTATTTCTGGAGCAGAGAAGCTGTGATGGGCCTGCACCACGCAGTGCCTGTGCCACTCTAATTAAAGCATATGTCTCAATTATACCAGGTTCCTCCCTTCTCCAGCTATAAAAAGACAGACACTACTTTGTCACTTTTCTGCTATGTTGCAAAACTAATTATGGGTTGTGAGGTGCCCACATGTATTTTTATGCATCTCACCAAGCTAACATTAACTGGAGCACTTAGCAGGCACTGATGCCCTTGCTTATTTCCTATTAAGTTGGTAACTCTAGAGAGAGGCTTTTGAGGCAGAAGTGGTTTTAGAGATTTGCTAAATTCCTGCTGCTGTGTCAGAGCTGCACCGCTCAGGCCATGGCAGCTCTGCATGCTGCCTCCTGCAGCAGCTGGACATGTCTCTGCAGAGGACACAGGGAAACAGGAACAGAGCAGAGGTGTCATGGAATGAGAAGGCACCATTTGAATTGCACAGAAAGGACAGACTGCCACTATTTTATTTAAGTCTCTTTCTTCTCCCCTCCAAGCTGAGGAGCATTAGTTGCATTTAAAACAACAACAAAATATATTTCTAGTTACTTCCAAATCTTTCCTGGAATTAAGAGAATTATACTGGTCCAGTGCAAGATAAGTTTCACTGTACATCATTCTAATATTTGCTAATGAGGGGATTTGAATTTTGCAAGGATTTATTTCAGAGGAGGCTCACTCAGCTAAGGCGAGGATGAGTTAAGTACACTAGGTATATGTGTTAAGCCCAAATGACTTACACACGCTTTAAGTAGTGTTATCGGCTTTTTTGGGGTATACATTTATTAAATTACTTATCTGTGTTGAGAAGCCTGGAATAAGATTTGAGTGATAAGATACTAATTCTGCTGAGGAACATGGCCAGGACATAAATATTATAAAAACCCCACAGACTATAATCTGTTTGGGAATGGCAGTAAAGCTAAAGTATCTAACATGAAGAATTTGTGAAGTTAGCTCTCCTTTTTTTATAATTTCATCAGAGTCATTTTGAGTTATATCTATGAGAAATATATACTGATAAAAACTCTTTTGAAATGTTGGATTTTAATTGAATTTGCATGTGACTAGAAGAGTGCCAGTTGCTTCTCATTACACATTTTGAGATGAATAGAAAAGATATGACTGGAAAATTCTATTTTCATGACATCTTAAATCAAAGAAATGAACCCTAGTAGAGGAGAAATTTATTAATGCCTAAATCAATCCATATCTACAGAGATGTGATTAAGTAAAGTAAGTGGAAAATGGGAATGACCTATCTTTTAGAATTATTCTTTCAATTCATCAATGTCAGGCTATATTTCATGTTTTAAGTTAATTTTCAAGGGGTACCATTTTCTCACTGTGATTTCATTTTTTAAAAATTTTATTTCATTGTCTCTATTTCTTTGCTTTATGCTTTTCTTTAAAAATGAAAGCAAATAGACAAAGAAGCCTTTTGAGCTTGGCATGTCTGATTTCACTTACTGGGAAAGAACATGAACAAACAATTCAGGAGCTTGTTTTCACTGCAGTGAAGGAATTCGAGAAAGCTGAAGAGTTTGATGTAATTCACTCTGGATTTTGCACTCAATAGTTTCCTGAGCATTTTGGCAACTTCTCTATAAAGACAGTATCAAAAACAAAGTCAACACCATATCCTCTGTCTTCAGAGTGTGAAGATCTTTAATAAGGATTTTTAGGGTTTGTGGTTTGGGTTTTTTGGGTTGTTTCCTCTCCTGATTCCATTACCCTTGTGTCATGGCTCCTTTTCTTTAATCCAGGCCACATAAGAAGGATTCTCCAGCCACAACTTTGTGCTGTGCCAGTCATTCAAGATGCCTCAGAAATGAGGGGAGTGGGAGCCAAAGTAGGAGCCTTTCCCTTCATGGAAACTCAAGAATCCAGTTAGTGCCCTTGAGGAGAACATACTCATAAGTTTCTCCTGCCACCATGTCCTCAGCAGAATCAAGGACAGAGGCCTTTTCTTGTAGGTAATCAATGTACTTATCTCTCTAAAGACCCAACAACTCCACTGTCATCATTTATATCCTATAAATAAGATGGCAGTGATTAACTGAAACTTTCCAATTGGTGAGCTTCATTTCATTCTTGGGATGCATTTACAGGATATATTTGTTCTTAGAATCTTTTAAGACTTTATTGGTAAAATATTCTGTATTAAGATCCTTTTATAAAACCTCCATTCCATGGGATAAACTTTATCCCACAGCTGTTCTTAAACATATATATATATATATATATATGTTCTTAAACATATATATAAACCTAGATATAAACATATATATATATAAACATATATATGTTGTTAAATCCTATAGATTTTACTGGCTTTGAATCCTTTATGCAGATTTTCAGGTCACAACAACTACAGTGGTTTACTGAATCTGGGCCTAACAGTGAATCTAATGAATTATCCTGTAGCCATTGAGATAGAAATAATGTCTTAATTTGTTCCAAACTAAATTGATGAATGGCAGAGATAGTCTGAAATGGGCTAATGAGAATTAGCAGAGACACGACTGCAAAAGCTGCAGTACTTGTCCAGTTTGTGTGTGTCAGAAATTGATTTCATGGGAAAAGCAGAAATGAGGCCTTCTGAAAGTGAAACTTCTGTAGAAAGTTAATAGAAGTAATTTTTAACTCCCTCATCAGTTATTAAGGAAAAAGTACAGAATTGGTTCTGAAGGCTTGCTAGATGGCATTGTTGGCCAGAGAGAAAAGTTAATTGAAGTTTAAGTTTCTCCTTGCAAATTAAACTATTCCTCTGAAAACTATGTCAGTTTCTTGAATTGTTACTGCCTTTTTAAAAATTATTCTATGACTTGTTACTTTCTAGAAAGTGAAAAGTTCAGTGTAGATTTAATGATACAAAAATTTCTGCCCTGGCCCTTGTTTTCCAGGCTGCCTTGGATAATTTTGGTTGGTGCTGGGAGGCAGGGTGTGTTTATGGGTGNATAGGGAAGGCTTGGAAAGTAGAGGAAATAACTGTGCCTTCATGATGGAATGCATGAAAAATGTCATAACCTGTGAGACATGAGTTCACAAGCAAGGTGCTGTGGAGAAATTGGCTTCTCCTTTTCTCCCACCTCGTCGGTGCTCACACCTTTGGGATGACACTTCCAGAGCCTCCTGAGGGTGCGTTTGGTTTCCCACTCCTGAAGCTCTAAGGGGGAGCACTCTGGCACAGAGCTGAGTCAGACCTGTCCCTCTGCAGGAAAGGCAGTGGCTGCTTCAGAAATGTTGACAGGCTCGGGAATAGCAATGAAATGCAAATTGCCCTAGACGGGAAAATGTGTTTGGAGGGCATGTGCTTTCTCAAAAGGAAGTGAGGAGGGAGCTTCCACTGGGAGAAATAAGAGCGTTGATGTCAGGGGAAGGTGGTAGAAATGGAAGGACAGGTAGGTCAGGCAAGACAGGGAATGTTCCACAGAGGGTAGCGTCACAAACCAGTGGAACGCTGCAATCTGGAAAATTGCACTGACTGGATTTGTTCTGAAGCATTCATTGCCTTAATTAAGGACAAAAGTTTTTATGAATGTCCATCAGCATCTGTCATGTGAAATCCAGTAATTCTTCCACAGGCTGTTACTGATTTGGATTAGACCTCTGTTTTTTTAAAAGAGTGAAATGTTTTGTGAAATGACTAAAGTGAAGCAGAGGTTAATGGCATTGTAGTATGCACTACCTTAAACCAGTTTAACCTTGCAGATTAAAAAAGAAAACTTCTAGTGAACATCACAGAGATGGTAAGAGATGAGAAAATAAACCCCCACAGTTTCAAGGCTAAAGGCTGGTTTGTTGTGTGAAGGAGAGGCTAAATTATGTGTTAAGTGTTCAGTATCTCTAGGCAAACATGAGCTTGAAGAAAATGAAGCAGCAAATCCATTCTAATGCATAAAATTATTTCTCCCACGAATTATTTGCCAGTCACCCTTTGCTTCCATTCTGACATAAGTTGAAAGATATGTTCAATTATCTCCATATACCACTAATAATGAAAATTTCAAATACATCCAAGAAAAATTGCAAGGGAGGAAGCTGGTTTTAAAAGGAAGTTAACTAATCAAAATGTTTTAATCCAAAATGTCTTGCCTGTTAATTTTTTTCCCCCTAGTGTGTTAAAATGAAAATGTCAATTTAAACTAGATCTGTATGCAAATGAATGGATTGGCCTTTCACTCTACCTTGAGTTTAAATGGCTGCACGTGAACTTACAGCTCCACTAAAATGTGAATTTCATTCTGAGTCCAGGCATTTTGTGTTGTGCAAGGCAGCTGATTGTTACATCATGTATTCTGAGCACATCACTCTGAGGAGAGAAACTAAGTACCTGGGTAATGCTGCAAAAAGATGAGAATGTCACAGTATCAGGGAGAAAAAAAGTTATTTTCAGTCTGCAGAAGCACCTGTAATGTGTTGTGGATCTACACATGGTCATTACACTCACATTAGGTGTTCTGTACTGACTTGGCTCCTCAGGCTCAGCAAACTGAGGTCACAAAATGGGTAATAAGGAAAGGCCATTTTCACAAATCTAAATCTACTATTAGTCTAATTTTTCTCTATAATTTTCCAGAAATTGATACAAAAAAAGAGAGTAGTCCAAATAGCATCGTGCTTGAAAAACAGAAAGTCAATGTCAAACTCTATGCTGCAGTAGCCTGCCATTCTAGACATTTCCTCTGAGATATGTTTAATTTTTTTATTTAATCAGATGTCTCTTGATAGATTCTTTCCATCTGCAGTGGAATTCCACTCCAGGTGTGATTTCAGGGGGGGAGATGTGGTGGCCAGTGTAAAGAATGCAGAAGCTGGAGAAGCACACGTGCCTTGCTCCCTGCAAACAGGCAGCAAAGCAGCCCTTATATCCTGGCCCCTTGGATACACTGTGCTCCCTTCACAGACCACAAAAATAACTTTAGTGACATTAATCCAAACCCTGTCTGATCATTTAAAAATTCTGCTGAGTGGAACAGGCTGCCCAGGGAAGTGGTGGGAAGGATTTAGAAGACATGGGGATGTGGCACTCAGAGACAAGGTTTAGTGGTGGCCTTGGCACTGCTGGGTTAAGGGCTGGACTGCTTCATCTGCAGGGTCTTTTCCAACCTAAACAATTCTGTGATATCAGGATATCAAATCCACATTCAATGAAACCCCTGGTGCACCTTTTCTCTGTCTCTCTCTGATCCCTTTTGACTTCTCATCCCACTAAAAAGGTAATACAAGTGTTATTATCTAAGTTGGATTTTACAAAAGCAATATTTTCTGTGAGTAGCTCCTTTTAAGTTCAGTGCCAATTTAGTAGGTGAGGTGGGGAAAGCAGCATCAGCTTATGAATTTATTTCTCCTACTTTTTATGTCCTATGATTTACAAAAGGATTTTCTTAATTTCTGTTAAAAGTTTGGATTGTTTTTTGTTTGGTTTTTTTTTTACTTTTCCTAGGCATCCTTGTGATTCTACAGCCAATAATTAAGTGTCTTTCTGCTGAAGTTTCTCCATGAGTTTTGTTTCTCTGGAGACAATTTTGTCCTGTTGTGCCATGCATGCCCTCAGGTCAGGCAACAGCAAGGATACTTGACATGAAGAAGTATTTTTTGCTGCTAAAAAACAACTTCATTTCTAGAATTCCCTGACGCTGAAATCTGTTACCTTCTGACTTGGTTGCTATTAAGTGGTGCCACAAAATACTAAAAAAAAAAAAAACATTTTCTGATCTGTCACCTGTGTAACAGTAACTTAAATAACAGTAACAGTTGTATAACAGTGCCAGACTCCAATGCACCATCCACAGAAAGCCTCCTCAATCTGGGGAAAGGTGAAAAGGGATCATTGTGAATCAAAACCAACTCTGAGAGCATTCCATTGGAACAAATGCACGACTAAATTTCACTACATGCATTGTACTAGTGACACTCCTACATAAAACTGCCCACTTTTAAAGACAGAAAAAATGATTTCCATAGAAGTTTCATTTAGTTCTTTATATGGGTAATATAAAAAAGAAAATATCTGCAATTTTCAAATTGAAGCAGCCAAGGTAAAGAGAATACTTCACTGCTGGCAGTATTCTACTGATGGATGGGGTGCAAAGGCGTGTAGTTGTAGTGCTTTGAGTGTCCTTGCACAGCCATGCCATCTTAACTGCAACTTAAATGGAAGGATAGAATCATGGACTTCTTTAATCCTATAAAACTCAGTTTTAAAATATGTCAATATGGATGAAACTCCTACATTTTCAATACTGCAAAATTATCTCATTTTATAACTTAGAATCTCTCTGGTTTCCAAATACAAAAGGAATTAAAGCAGTAGTGGGAGGAAGAAAGAGGATGACAAGAAAATTAATGATGACCAGATAGCGTCATTCCAGAAGTGTGGACAAGAGGAAAGTTTTCATCCTTTGCTTCTCAAACCATGCTAAAAAGAAAATGACACATTTGAATCAGGAGAGATGTTGGGGTTTTGGTGATGGTTTTTTGAGGCATGGGGAGGAAACATGGGAGGGAAAGCTCTTCTGTTTCCTCCTAGAGGTGCTACAGATGATTTGCTACCAGTCTGCCAAACCTGCAGACTGCATGTCCTGCAGAGATGCTGTGGGTATCTGACCCTGCCAGGGCAAACCTCCCAGCCTCACCTCCATGGCAAACCAATGCCATGGAACCCATGGTGATCCACTTCTCTCAGGCAGTACCAGGAACATCTCACTGCTTCTTGGTCTCTTCACTGCTGGTGCTGCCCAGAAGTTGGTGCAAATCCAGCTGCCTGCCTTCCTTCAGAGACAGCTCTGGACCATTGTCATTAGGACACAAATTGACGCACACTGAGATTTATGGATCTGGTCATGGAGAATTTAGGCTGTTGCTGTGTATCATCCGCCTGCCTTACAAATAAACAGAATATTTTAATCATGAAGCTGCTAAGCAGTTTACCAACCCAGCACTACATCTACTTAGCAGTGTACTGAGAAAAAAAATAAAATCTTTAAAGTGAAACTAAAGACTGTGAGGAAGCTGAAGGAAGGTGAAGAGAGAAGACAGGAATCCATTTTAGAAAATGCAGCCTCTGAAATCGAGTGTATCATCCATCCAGGTGTCTGCAGTGTGAACAGGGGAAGATGTGATTGTGCAGGGCATGATAACAGCTCTTTTTCTGTAACACTTCTCTATCAGATGTGTCCCTGCCTCCCCATTATATTTAGACGTGCACTGGAGGCAATTTTAGGGCCACTTCAGTGAGCACGTTTTTTCTCCCAAAGAATGCACAGAGGGTAGTGTAAGATGTGAGATAAAGAGAGCACTAAATATAGAAGTGCTTTAGTGCTTTAAGTCCATAAAGATGAGTCAACAGAACCCTCTCCTCCTGGCAGATTTTTCTTCCAACTTGTTTTACCTTACACATGCTACATGTGAAACACACCTAAAGAGGAAAATGAGCGTTTACTGCATCTTGTTCTGCTCTTCCTCATGGAATTATGAGATGAGTGTGGTGAGCTGCCCAGACTTAGAGCTGGTTATGACTATATTCAGAATAAATGGTATTATTCAGTACATTCTCACTTATGGGTAGGAAAGAAAAAAGTAAGCACTGTTAGGCAGCTTGTGACTTAAAATCTCATGGTCACTTAAATGCCTTCTCAAGTTTTCAGTTTATTTGAATCAGTTTGATTCGTTTTGTAATTTAAATAATTTGATGGTTTCAGATGAGAGTTGTAAACTGGCTTGTCCTAAATTATGAGTACACTTTAGAACTTGGTTAATCTGATTTTGGGTACTTGATCTGATACCTTAAAAGGGCCTAACTTCAATTTTTTTTGGAAGTATGATTTTGAAAGAATTTAGTGTACTTATCTCTGACCTTCCTGACTGAAAACTGTCAGAAAAGAAGGATGTGTGTGCTGATTTAGCACTGAAAGGTTTCCCAAAATAAGTAACTTTTGAGAAGAACATGATGATGGGGATAAAGTGAGCATCTAATGCTAGAGATACATTTGTTTTAAAAAAATATCTGTATTGTAATGAAAAAAGTATTACTGTTACAGATAGGATAAGAAGCTTTTTATATGTCCTTTTAGGATAAAAGCTTGGTGTCAAATGGAGTGTTTTTATGGCTTTCCCAAGACTGCTGGTACTCTATACATTAAGTAAAGTGAAGGATTTGGAAAAGGAGTTGGAAAATGAGAAGCAATGCTGAGCTACCAAAAGAGATGGGTCAAAGTGCTCACAGCAGAAACCTGGGGGAAAATAATCTGTCTTCATTCCATCAGGACGACTGCAGCCAGCCAGAAATGAAGAAGCAGATGTTGAACTCAGGTAATTTCTGATGCAGAGGAGCCTATCTGCTTTCTTCAAAACCAAAGCTGATAGCTCGCTTATATTTTAATCATTAGATTTTGGGGGAGGAGGATTACCTTCAAATCTTTGTTGAGTAGGTCATTGTCAGACGTTTCTTTTGTAGAGAGGAACACAAGGGTGGTAATTTGCTCATTCAGTTCTATTGCATTTCCTGATGCACAGCTCAGGTTACCTGTTTACATGATTTTATTTGTCTTTTTGTGTGTTTACAAGACACTATTGCCAGACTGCAGCAAGAGGATGTGCATGAAATCTGAGCTTCAGAGGGAATTATTTCCCTGACTTTACAGTAGAGACAGGATCTAATCCTGAGCACCACTCATTTCCACCTGCATAAAGTGTGGTGGTCCCAACAGAGCGAAGTTTACAGTTAAATTAGCATTTACTGTAAGATTCTGTGCTCAGTGAAATGCAGATATTGAAAGGTTTTCATTATTTTAAAGTGATTCCTTTCTTCCTGATGATCATAAATATCTCTCTAGGGTGCTTGAAACCAAAGTCTGCTGTTTTTATCTATCATTTTTGTACATACTTTTGTTTCACTTTACTGCATACATATTTATTTTATTGTTGGGGTTATTCAGAAGAGTTTTCATAATGCAGATCAGATGGTTGATTAAATCACAGCTGGCTTTTAAAAATACTTACAAAACCCCAGCATGCTTTAAAGAGAAAACACATATAGAGTTCAATGAATTCTGAAAAGAGATGTACAAAATACAGTATGGAGAATTGTTCTTTTGTTCTTTGGAGTTAACCTTCAAAGTGTTTCTCCTATTCACTGCCCCTTTCCAAACAATTTTACTGCAGGAAACAGGAGGAGATGTTAGGTAGGGAGGACAATGACTTTAGACACGCATTCTGAGGATGTCAGTAACTGGTTGCCTGGAAAGAAAGGGCATGTTTCATGATGTTGTGATAAACTGCTATTTTTTTAGATGTCAGGTTTGCCCCAGATACCTGAGTGGGGGATTCTTCCCCAATATTTCATATAATCCACTGTGAAAACCACCAGCTGTCAGTTGTTTTCTGCTTCCCTGCCCATCACAAGCAAGATCCCACCACGGGGCAGGAATCCTCTTCCAGATGGTGTATGTAGCTTTAATTTGAAGTTTGCCTGGTGAAGGGAGTAGTGAATGATTGAGCACTCACTAAGGTAAGAGGTAGCTTGTGACTCCTGTTTTCTTGAGTAAATAGAGCAAGGTGTTTAATCAAGCAATGAAGGGACAGGAGAATGTAGCTACACAAATCTCAAATGTCATGATAGCACAGACATTGCTAATGCATTCCCATCATTTGAGCCTGTCACTTCTCCACAGTACATGGTGTGAAACGCTCACTCTAAATCTCTGTTAGGGAGCCACAGGAAGGCTCAGACGCTGCAAAAGTCTCTCTGCCTCATTTACCCCTGTGAATACTTCCAGTAACTTCAGCAAGACTAGCTACAGGGGTCATAATATCCATGAATTTAGAATTGGAGTGTGCATTGAGCATGCATTGCCTTTGTGAGAACCAGGGCAGAATTCAGAGATTTGTGTATCTGTCATTTAATCTTCCCCAGGCAAGCACAAAGCGATGTTGCCATGGCCTGTTGGATTTTTTGCAGGGAACACCACACTTTTCGCATTGTTCCTGATACACATGTATTGAGAATGTTTAGAGAAATGAGCACACATGACAGGAAATGAAATGAAACAGTGAATAAGAATGAAGTTCTCTGCTGCAAAGGCGTCATAAAGCTGGGGCTGATAAATCTCCATGAAAAAGCTTTCAGTCAGGTCCTCAGTTCTCCTGTTGTTTCTTTAGCTCAGCTCCCAGAAAAATAGCTCACTTAGCATGAAAGAGTGATGCCTTCTGCCCCTCTTCCCCTGGGTGGTTTGGCTGCCTATTTTTCACAAAGTGAAGGAATGGAGGAGCAGAGCTGTGGATATTTCTGCAAGGACTTGAGAAAGGTTCTCTACGGAGAGAGCCCTCGTGCTCCGAGGGGCTGTGACTGAACACAGCAAAGCTGCCACACACCTCGACCTCCATGGCCACCCAGGGCCTCCACAATACCCGCAATTCTGCTTCTCACAGCATGACAGAATATTCTGTGTTGGAAGGAACTCACAAGCATCACCCAGCCCAACCCTTCAGTGAACAGCCCTTACAGGGGGTGAATCCACAACCTCAGCATTATCAGCACCCTGCTCTGACCAGCACAGCCAATCTTGCACTAATCTTAGGAAAAATGCTTTGTGTGTCCTTTGAAGTTCCTACTGTCATTCATGGCAGTTCAAAGTTTCCTGGATGAGGAGAAAAGCTAGAGAATCTATAGATACATATATAGATACATATATAGATACATATATAGATACATACTGTGGGAATAATCTGTCCTTCTCCTTAGGTCAGCTCCCACTTCAGCTGCAGCTTCTAATGTTTCCCCCCTACAAGGGCAGTGGAGAAGCCTGAAGACAATCCTTGTGTGGTTATTTAGCAAATGGTGCAGCCTTCTCTTAATTTTGGCAAGAACTGTAGTTTAATCTCTTGCCTCTTAACGCTAGTTACGATCCAGCAATTCCTCCCTTCTGTGCAGCTGATATTTTGTCCTCTGTTACAGATCCCGGAATCCTGAGAGGTGACATCAAAAAAAGGGGGCCAGACAAATCTTTTGGTGAGAGAAGAGCCTGTGTACAGTGGCACTTTCTCTCCCACCTGTTTACCTGGGTCACAGGTGTACTACAGGAGATGAAGGATGACATCCACATTTCAGGCTGTGTTAGCATGCCAGCTTGTTGGATCTGGAGGTGCTTCCCAAACAGCTCTGCTGTCCCCTGCCTCAACTCCCAGGATATCCTGCTGTGATTCAGGGCACCCTTACAGTGAACCCCAAGGAAACTGGAACAGAAAAAGTCCACTTCCTCTTAAATGAAAAGCCCTGCCAAAAWAACATGAGGACTGGGTAAACAGACTGCACAGAGAGAGGGAACTGTAAAACTCTGAAATACCCTGTTTGGTGGAGAAAGATGCCTGATGGCTGTGATATCTAGTGGGGATTAAAGGCTAAAAATGGCTTGAGGCTTTTCACATAAGCACAGTATGTTCAGAGGGAAGAATACTTTCAAGTTTGGCTCCAAATATTGAAACTTAATTTAAAGAGTAGGATTTTGCAGAAATTTTGATAAATCCATAAGCTATTGAAATACTTTTTGTGACCTCTGCTAGAAAAAAAAAGACAGAGTAAGCATTCCCAAAACTGTTCAATAATTAAATGCGTGTTTGAAGCGATTTTTTCCCCTGCCTGGCTAAATACATGTTTAAATTGAAAGTTATATAACCCTGTAGAAAAAAAGGCTATGGCACAGTCTAATCCTGAATTATGTGCAGAATGGTTACAACCAAGATCCCTTTAATACAGCTATTTTAGTCCCAGCACTGTGCAAATGCTCTTTGCTTGTCTTCAAGAATTGCTGCCTATGAATTGTAAAATACTGGGGGCAAGATTTTTTGGTATTTGCAGCTCCCACTGACAATTTTGGATGGTATAATTGAAGGACAGGCTTGACTGACCGGGATCACAGTCTGACTTTGGTTTATGTGCAGTCAGTGTTGCTGTGAGCTTCTTCTCTCCCAGAGCCTTGCTTGAGAGAGATTTCTGGGGGAAAAAAAGGATTGGCAGAGGAGGGTGAGAAGAAAGGAGAAGGGGGGACGTGTGGAACAGGGACACTCAGAGACACTTCCACTTGCAAGGAAGCAGGAATTTAGGATGGTGTCTGACCTTTTTCAGCATGCAGCTAATGTGTGGAGGAAATAATTCTTCACACAGCACTGCTGTTCTGGGGCTGTTGTACCAGGGAAACATGGAGGATACAGGGACCACGGAGAACTCAAGAAGATGCAGCACTGATAGACAGGCAAAGTATCAGTTTAGAAAGCAGTATTCTTATCTGATAAGGAATTTTGAGTGATTTCCATTTTGAAGCAAAATACCCATCACTTCACTCGAAACAATTTGCTTTCAAAATATTTTAAAATCGAGTCATAGAAGGGCATTCCAAATGAGAAATCAAAAGATCTTATTTTGAAATTTCAGTTTTCTCAAAATGCTAACTTTGAAACACCTTTTTTTCTATTATTATTTTTTAACTGGAATGATGCCATGTCTACTACATAGGTTTTGGTTTTATTCTTTTGACTGCTTTAGTGTCTTTTGTTTGCTTGATTTTTTGTATGTAGGTTTGTTTTTTTTTTTTTTTTGCAGAGAAATATCCATCCTGAAAAAGCTCCCTTGGAAATTCTTATGGCCACGCTCCTGGGCTCTGTAAACTTCACATAGTGCATACACATGGACACAACTCTCTGAATTATTATTCGTTTAAACTGCTCCCAAACCCTCAGTAAATGGTAGCTGAAACCTCAGTGACATTACAGGATCCATCCTGTTTCTGGCCATGCCTGTGGAATTACAAGGCTGTTGGGAAATCCCTTGCATGAGATTTCACTCCTTTTAGAGCCAAGCTTGCAGCGCTTGTACCACCACTGACTTGGGACCAACAGAAAAAAATTCCTTATCAAACCACTGCCCTCCAAGGCACTTGGCTTTCTTTTTTTTGCCCCGACTCTTCCCAAGTTTTGTTGTTTAATACTCTCATCATTACCCAGTTGCCCCAGCAGAATTAGGCACATGCTGCCATTAACTTTCTGAAAAGCTGTGAATATTTTATCTCCACCTTGTGTGGCTGTATATAACTGTCTGTCCTCTGTTCAGCCATGCTGAGTGCTGGCCCCTAATCATTTAAATGCATGGCATTCCCGACAAATCTTCTCCTACAAAGTAATTATTGCAATCATTAAATGTACAAAGAAAAATCCCCCACAAGACAAAAGGAAAAGCCCAGTTTTGAAAATTAATGCATATAAATAGTAGTTTAAAAGGTATTTAAAAGAGAAACACTGTCTGCAACTGTTCTCTACTGTACACTGAGTACTATACCTGTTGTGCTGATGCTGAAGCCTAATTAATTTCTATTTCCTCCTTACTGTGGTGACCCTTAGGAATTGGAAGGATTAAAGATCTATGACTTTCCAAGCATCTTTTGGCTATGAAATGATTCATTACACATGCACTTTCATTTTTTTTCTGTACAGCTGATTTAGAATAGACAGAAAAAAATCACACAACAAAGGGTGACCTTGTGACTCAGGAAAAGATGAATATCCACTAATCTGCCTCTCAAAGGCAATAACCTTTCTGGTTTTGGGTTTTTTTGAGTACTTCTGGTTTTGATTGTGGTTTTTTGTTTTTGCTTTTTCTTTTCCATTTAAAAAAATTCATTAAACAAGGTGAATCGTATCCCATGTGTTTACTGCCTTAAAATAGCCATGAAATAGTTGTTGCTGCTAAGCTTTTGCCATGTTTTTAAACAGGGAAGATTCATGGGTTTGCAAATCTGTCTCTTCTAAAGAGACTTGCATTTGCAAATCAATTAAATAGGTACATCTCCACAACCATAACTGGTTGCTTCCCTGATGCCAAAGCCTAAAGAAATAGAACACCAGGTTAATGCAGGATATGTTTTCTGTATTAAAAAAAAAATAATTAAAAAAATCGACTTTTGTTTCTCTTTTATTGACACAACAAAAGTAGGTATGGAACTTGACACTGATGGGTTGGATTTGAATTCATAAACAGAGACTTGGTTTGTTTTTGTTCCTCCTCAAATTCAAAAGTTTTGTTAACCACTGTAAATATTTTAAAGGCTTTTCTGAGCTCTTGCTCACTGCCATCACTTCTCCAAACCCTGCAAGTTGCCAGAACGGGGATTTCAGAAACACTAGCTAAAACATCTTGACAAGCTAAACAGTTTTTAGAACTGGAGTAGGTGGACTTAGCTGACTTCCTGCCAGCTCCAGAGTCTGCACACTGTCGAGGGAGATAAGCAGTGCAAGCAGAGTGGATTAAGGCTTGTGCCAGGAATCTGCAGATCCTGGACCTGCTCTCATCCCTGCCATTAGCAGCGCCGTGTCCTGAGCAAGCCCTGTCCTTGCTGGCCAAGCCTCTTCCTCTCTGGGGGAGCTAGGGGCAGGATTTACCCATTTCTTTCAAAGAATGTTTATTTTCCTTGATTTTTGAGGATTAAGGCCCTCAGCCTTATGACCTGCACCAATTCATGTGCATTTGGCAGATGCTGAACTGCTCATAGCTCTTAGCAGGAATGGACCTGAGCAATGCAGCCTTTGAGGAAGATTTTTCAGTTCAGATTTCAGTATTTTATACTTTTATTATGCTTTCCATGAACAACTGACTGAAAAATTTAGCCTCTTTTCATCTCTCTTCCACACATACTGTGGTTGGCATTAACATCTCCAAAACAGGGAACTTGAAACTTCCTTCTGGTGATGTTATGATTCCAGTTGCATCTCAGTTATACAACATAAATGCCTAAAAATACAAATTCTCAAATCTTTCTTGCTTGGGCAAATTCAAGAACAGCAGCAGTGATCAATTAGCATTTTTTAGAATGCAGAATTTAAAATACTTATAGACACCCTAATTTTTAACTCTCTCCTTGCCAAACACTAACGTGTATCTTAATTTTTTTTTCAATATACTTTTATTTCCTGAATGTGTGCAGAAGGAATTCAGCATTGTCTGATACACTGTTGTGTTTTTGACCCAGACCCTAAAATAGCTTGAAGATTCTTACAAACAGATGAAATCAATTTCTTGGCTTTGAAATTTCTGGCATACGCTGGTTCTTTCTGGATGTCAAAGTGAACAATTTGATATACAGCTCATGTCTCTTCATAGCTTTGAACTATCCATAACTCTCTTTTGGATTTTAGTAAACACATTCCTTAAAGTCTGTGGCATGTTACTTCTCAAATTCTGTCTGTATTACCCAGTTACCCAGGGTCTTGTTTCTGTACTCTCTTCCCTCTTAGATTCAGAAATATTTCCCTGTACTTCCATTTCTATTTGCACCTCTATCTATTGGGGTTTTTTGAGATGAGAGAAAGCTGCCAATGGGATGTTAGGAATAGGATATTTTTTAAAGTGTATATATGAACTTAAACGTTCAGAAAAAAAGAGCAGTTTTTGTTCCATGCCTAGATATTAAACATAACTATATTTGACAACTGAAAAAATAGCATCAGTGGCAGAAGCTATTACACTCTAAGACCAAAGCCACAAATTTACCCGCTAAAATGACTTCCTTACTCCAGTTATCCCCCTCATCTAAGTTGAGAAAACTCCTCAAGGAAGTTCACCTGCTTATCAAGTGCTGAGCACTTTGAGAATCCCAAGAGCCAGGAGGAACCAAAGCTGTATTTCCAGCTGTCTCTCTGTCTCCTGCATTGGCTAGAGATGTTTAACAAGCAACTTTTGACAAAGGATTTTCCTTTCTTAGGGGCACAGCAAGTTATGAAAGAGGACACTTGGCGCCTTCTGAAAGAGAAGGTTTTCCTTTATCTGAAATGGACCATCTGACACTTTCCTGCTTCATATCTGACACCTTCTTCTTCCATGGTTTTCCGTTTTATCTTGTGACAAAGCCATGTGTTTTTGCTTGATCCCACTTGAGTTTGAAGATGGCAACCAAGGAAATATCAACCACTTGTTTTTTCTCTTCAAACATGCCATCAGTTCATGAACAAATACAACCAAAAACCCCACCCCTAACCCTGACTATGTTTTAGATGCTACTAAACAAAACAGGCCAACAAGATAAACCCAGGGTAAAAATAAAAAGTATCTTTTTTTTCTTGATAAGCCAAAAACCAGTGTAATCTGACTGGTAGATATTAAAAAAAAAAAAAGCTTATCTAGTTCATTTCATGCTCATGCTAAAGTTGATCCACTTAATTATTTCTACCATTATACAGCCCACTGCTGCTTTTTTCTGCTTGGAAAAAGTGTCAGTGTTACAGGAGAGAGATTTTATGCTCAGAGGGCCTTGGATTAGGAGAACAATCATTTTGATATTGGAGATTTGTCTTTGGCACCAAACTGCTTTTAAGCATGTAGAAAATTTTTATGCTGACATTCGTCTCTGTTACAAAATAATTTCAAACACTGGAATGGAAACGGACGCTATAGGCCAAAGAATGAAAACTGCTGGTTTAGGATAAAAAAAATCTTCCGGTGTTATTAGAAAACAGAAGAAAGCACATGGCATAATAGGTCAGTTTAATGGCATTGTTTGCAGTAAAGCTGACATTTCAGGCATAATCTGCAGTGCTCACTTGAAGTAGGACATTTTGCTGGGCAGAGAAGGATTTGATACATTCTTTTATATTGCTGTGTCAAATTGGATTAGAACACAATAAAATGGAGAATGTAAAATAAAGGCCTTTGGGCTCACTGGTTAGGAGTGTAATAAGATGCACAAGGAATTAAAATGAATTGTACTCTTCAGAAGTATGTCAAACCTGTCATGTGCAGTTTGTGTGGAGCTTCCCTCTTTCTCATTCATTTCCTAGGAATATCCTGCCTGTGTGCACTTTCTGCTGACCTACATAAAGTGAATTCCCTTCAGTGACTTTGCCCAGCATTTTTCTGTTCTCCTAATTATTTGAAACAAGACGACATTCGAATATGAATTATTGAAAACCTGTTACAGTTGATACAGTTTTGGTTTCCAACCATAAACTTCCCAATGGGGCTGAAAACTTAGCCAAAATTTCCTTCTGAGTTTCACTGAAGCTGCCTGCTGGCCTGGAGAGCAGCCACAAGAGGATTCACTGCAGCAGCCTCACCGAGTAGCCCTGGATCAGGACCCAGCTTCTGCTGTCAGGCTGAGAGATATCTCAGCTACACAGACAAGAAAATGGGCTGAAACTTGATTTCTTAAATGATGTGTGGAGTATTTCTCATAACCTCATGGAATGAATTCTAACCTTTGAAATTTGGGAAATGTTAATTGGTAAGCCGGGTAATCCACACTTTCACTTATCTGCTACTCTTATCTCAGAACTCACATTACCCAAAATTGGATGTGTCTCCTATGTGCCATGAGTCACTTGCTTTGAAAAGGCCTCTGTTAGCTGGAAAGCAGTGACAAGTCTAGATGGCAGGTCGTGTGCTCTGTTTGGATAAACAGGGTTACACTTCGTGGGAGAATTGGTACCAGGAGGAATTAATAAATGACTCATGTTGCAGTCCTGAATTTCATTTCAGATATTACAGAAAATCTGAATGTAAATGATACGATGCATCACTTTTGAAATTTGGAAGAAGTGATTCAAAAGAAAATACCAGAGCCAATCTTCTGCCTAAGTTAAAGCAGGGAAAAATGACCTGTTCACATCAAAGCAGCCCCAGTGTGAGTGCACATTCAGCTTTCAGTTTACTGTGAAAAATGAAGTTGATCTTTGGACACTTAATGCTGTATGAAGGCAGCCTTTCACTTGCAATGACTGTCATCTGCTCTGTCACATCCTTACTTTTCCCTTGCAGCTGAAAAGCAGTAACTTCTCCTACAAAAGCCAGGTTTATCCTTCCTGACACCAAGTGTCCGTGACCCTGCCCTGTACCCCCCCAAGCTTGTGCTGCTGTTGTACTCCCATCCTCCTGTGGGACAGGATTGTGCAGAGAATTCTCTTTAAAGCTAGGAAAATATCCATTTTCATAAAGAATTTTCCAATTAAAAAAAAATTAATCCATTTGGTCTTTAATATGGACATGTTACCAGACCAAAGAGGTATAAGGTGAGGGTCTGAATTCAGGCAAGTTATTTGTCTCAGAAAATCCTTTACTTTTCAATGACTTCTTGTTCTTAGCTAAGCAGATGTTTCAGTGCTTTCCTGAACTGAGGTCTAACAAACTTACCCTTTGATCTTACTGCTAATGATGCCTGGTTTATTTGGCTCTAAAATGTGCACTGCACTGGAGTGTGGTTTGACACAGCAAATGAAATGTTTCCTGACACTTGGCACTGGTGCCTTCACCCCTGTGGATTTCTGCAGTGTATCATTCTCACTGAAGGTCTGTCCTCCCGAGGATGCGTGGGATTCATCTCCAATGGCACTACAAGGAGTTTGGCTCCTGCTCTGAGTAGAAAGCTCCTTCTTTTTGGAAGTAATTTCCACGATTTTATACCTAATCCCTGTTTGGATTCCTGCATAGAACTTGATAACAGAGACTTTGGGATAACTGAAATACAGACTTCTAAAATACACTCCTCATTTCCCTGGGAATACAGCAATGCCAAACAAAGAGTTAAACCAACTCAGTGTGTTAAACCATTCACTGCTTTCATGGAACAGCACTGTCTGAACTCTGTTTGGCTGGATTGTAGCTCTGGGGTTTTCTGACTTTATGAGAATAAAGTCTTCAGTCTTTTGAAGAACCAAAGATTGCTACATAAGAAATGTTGAATCTGCAGTTCTGGCTGATCAGTGTGCTGTAAGTTACATAAAAAATCATGCAAAACAGGAAGACAGGCAAAATAAGAAAAGTAATGTTTCCTTAAGTAAATTTCAGATTAAGTAAGATTAAAACATTCTCCAGCATTCCTGCCCTATCAGCAGGGCAGTGACTAAACCCACTGTCTCCTACATGAAACATTCTTTAATATATCCAAAGAACAAGAAATGAGGACTGAAAATGTACTGTCAATTTCCCTGGATTAAGGTCAAAGCTTGAGAAAGAGAGAGAATAGAGTATTTCCCTTCACAAATTCAACAGACAATTTTGGTTTTAATCAGATTAGGGAAATAAAGACAGAAACAAATAAAATTCAAAAAGAAGAATTATAATACTTACATTGGTGACATATTCAATATCCTTCCAAATATTACATTCCCTGGGAAAATCTGCCAAATCTAAAAAATTATCCACTACCACTTGGCCAATCAAGTCGTGCCTGGAGAATCTGTCAAAGTCATACACAGAGAAATGGAGTTTCCTCGTGCTGAGATCATTGTAGGGGACAGTAAATAAAAAAACTTCATCAAACACTGGATTTAGGGTCTTTCTGTGCACTTTAGTCTGGTGTTTTGTTTTTCTGTCAGGGAGCAGATAGATCTTCACGTAGGGATCTGAAGTTCCAGAGAAGTCCTTGGCGGGCAGGTTGACGGCCTTGTGAATCTTCACAATCAGCTGCTCCAGGTCACAGTCATACTTGAGGATGAAGTTGAGTTTTCCACAGGCCTTGCTGTTGCTCCTGCGGCCGTCGTCCGTGTCCAGCGACCTCTGCTTGTACAGCTCTGGCTTGATGCGGCCGATGCCCGTCAGCTGCTCCTGCTTCTGCACCTGCTGGATGTTGAAGTCAGGGTTGGACAGGTTGAGCTGCCTCCGGAGCGAGTTGTGCCTTAAAGCCAAAAGGAAAGAGTTGAAACAGGCTGTGCACGCACGCTGAAGATCCCGCTCACCTTTGGCGTTTCCATAATGTGGGGTCGGGTTTTTAACAAAGGGATGAACCCTGAGAGCCAGCATTTGTGAGAGCTGACCTTCAGCACCACGCTGCTAATGCCACATCAGTGTCTGTTCCCATGTCTCAAGCTGGGCTGAAATGGTTTGCTGATCACCCCAACAATTGTTTTCCTTTTTCTCTCACACCTGATGTAATAAACTCTGCGGTACTTAGGCTGAAAAGATCCTTTACTTTCATTAGCTGAGGATAAGAAGTTGCTTATAGCTTTATTAATTCACACTTGCTGTGACTGAAATTTCTCCTTCATGGATGGTAACAAAAATCAAATTTGCAATCCCTATTAAGGTAGGGAGATGTGAAAGTGAAAGTTGAATTAGGTAAAAACTTAATCGTCTACAAGTTCCATTTTATTGTCCTATTCATATGCAGCAATCACTCAGTGCATTGGAGCACCAGGAGCCCAGGTTGAACACAGAAAGAGCATGTGGAAAATGCCAGCACAGGATTAATCCAAAGCTGTCTATATTGAATGTAATCAGCAAGAGTTCCTCTGCTATAATTGTTCATTCATTTCTGGTAAATATCTGTTTACCCATGCTTAAAGCAGGAACAGCCTCTTATGTGCTATCCTAATTTTTTTCCTCTTGTTGCATAATAAATACATAATCTTATGGCTCTACATTAGTCATTTCCAGGATAAAATATCATCATGTCACCAAAGGAAAAAAAAAATTCAACCCTTAAGCTCTTCATGGCAGTGAGAGGCACAGAATATCCTGTGGAGGAATAAAAAGAAGAGGCCAGCAAAGAGCCACTGGGCTAGTGCTGTACCTTCTCCAGCTGAAGCGCATCTGCTTTGACTCAGATATTTACTGGCTCTTCACATGCTGATCCTTATTCTTGCTGTATGAAACATAATCCTTTTTTCACCTGCCCCTGCACACACTCTCAGCCTCCCCCTTTCCTCTTCCCTCGTGCACTGGTTTTCCAGTTCCCCGGGAGACTTCACTGGCTCGTGTTCAGTCACTCTTCTCCCCAAAGTCATGATTGTGGCTAAAATCTATGCGTTTTTTAATCCTATTTCTAACTCTTGCAAGAGTTTCATTAGCTTGCCCTACTTTTCTTTGGAAAAATCTTTGAGGAGATATTACTGAATGTTCAGCACCAGAGCTAAGTGCAAATGAATATGCTTTACAAGATAAATCTAGGCTGTACTGGTGCTTTTAAAGGATGCAGGGCTCTGTGTTATCCAGCTCCTGAGGGAAAAGCACCAGTGAGACAGTAGTTGTGATGTCTTAGCATTTTGGCTTTTATATTTTTCATATATTTGTAATCCTGCAATTCTTTACTGTGCAACTCTAAACTCTATATAAAGTGTTAGCTACTGTTCTCCCAGTTTGGCCAGGCAGAACAATTCCTCTCCAGGCCTGGGAATCAAGGACATCTCACTGTCTCAGGCCCCAAGAAATGTAAAAAAAAGTGAGTTGGGGGCAGCAACCTGGGGATAAATGACTTAATTACCTGAAGCTGTAATTGGATGATTAACCTCCAATATGCAAATGGACAAAACTTATAAAAGTATGAAAACCTGTGACCCATCATCCGTTTTGGGTATAGTCCCTGAGGGTGGCTTTGTTTGCCCAAAATGTACCTGAAGGCCTTTCAATAAATATAACTGCATTTTATTCCCCTAATTTTGTCTAGCCTCTGTTTTTAGGTAGTCCCAAAAAGGCACCAGTTGCGAGAAGAGTGGAATAGGATTGTGTCCTATTCCTCATAGGTCGAAGTGACCTACGAGGTTTGTTAGGAAGGATGAAAGTTTGACAAGAAAGTCTCACAGATATGTATGCTTAGCAGAAAGATTTTTGAATAGAGAGTCTGATGAAGGAATACAGTTGGAAGCAAGTTTTGATAGAGAAAAAAAGAATTGCTGGGCCAGTCTTACTGGATAACCAAGGAGGCAAAGGGTGTGTTAGTTAGAAGGGGTTTTTACGGCTTAGCGCAAAGAATAAACCCACCCCAAACCAGAAGATGTTTTTACCAAGCAAGAAGATAGCACAGGCAAACAAGCCTGCTGATGTGGCAAGTAGAAAAAAGGTTTCAGAATTTTCCACTGCAAGAAAACTGAATAACAACTTGTAGCTTAAACTGTAATGTACTAACTTTTAGTGATTGAGAATAGTAACATGAATATGGTAATCACAGCAGTTATGACAGGCTATAGGTAAAAGTTAAGGTATAGATTGGTTCTAAGGTATTAAGATGCTCAGCAAAGCCTATAATGCAATGTAACCAAAACCAAAGGGTCTCCAGGGCCTGCCTACAGCTGGAGGTGACAGCTGTGGGCACAGCTCTGTCACCCACCACCCTGGACTGCTGTAACCTCTTGGATGGAATAAACTGCATTTTGGAGAGCCCCTGGAGTCCCACATCCCTAATTTCGGCTCTTACAGAGGTTTGTGCCCCTCAGTGAACAACTTCTGTATATATATATTTTTATATATATACACATCTAAAAAAATTTATATATATTTTTAAAGGAATGTGGCAAGAAAATTAAACCCTTTTTTTCCAATCAACGTGTGCCGGGCTTTTTGGGCTGTATTCACGAATAACAGAGACAAACGGCAGCTACTGACCGGGCAGACGAGGTGGGCTCGGTGGTCTGGCGCTGCATCCGCACACTGGGCACGCAGTTCTCCTTGTCTCCCGCCTGGGTGTCCAGCGGCAGGTCCGGGGAGGTGTGGCTGATCTTCATGGAGGCCTCGGGGAAGGCGGCGGGCTGCCCCAGGTACTCCTCGCTGTAGTCGCGCTCATTGGCCTCCGCGCCCGCGTAGTGCAGCGGCTCCTGCTTGCTGTCCTTGCTCCCGAAGGGCAAACCCCGCTCCCGCCACGGGATCCAGCACAGCTTCCAGGACACGAACAGGGACACGCCGAACAGAGCCAGGCCGCAGGCGGTGACAACCAGGGACAGCAGGCTTATGGAGATGTCTGCGAACGAGAGAAGCGCATCCCTGTCACGCCTCAGCACCCCGCGTCTCCAGAGCGCCAACGTGTCAGAACTCAGTGCATCCCTCCGGGTGCCCAGAGTTGCCGAGGACCCCGCCGGGGCGCTCGGAGACCATAGCACACAGCCCAAAACACCTGCGGGTTTGATTATGACCCCTGGAGCAATTACCAGCTTTGTATGAGGACCTGAAAGTCACAGAGGTTTGAATAGTATAATAATAAAATTATCACAGGATGAAAAATGTAGATTTTAGAATTTTTGGTATGAGGGCTATGGGGACAACATGGAGGAAGTTGGGCTTGTCTAGCCTTTCTTCTTCTGGTTCTCCATTTTCTGCAGTGATGTTGGCACTTTGGGATTGGTTTAGAGTAGAAGTGCACTGTCTAACATAGGTGATAGGTATTGGGAATTAAGTGTAAATATGTTATACATAGTTTGTAGTATAAAAGGACAACACCGCCTCGGGGGCGGTCAGAGTACCTTTGGCTGCCCTGCTGAGCAGACCTTGGCTGGGCAGAAAGAAAATTTTATAGATAAGAATTAATAAATAACTTCAAGACCGAAAAGTGAAGAGCTCTGACTTGTTCTTCAGCCGCGCGGGCTGAAACAGAGACATCCTGCCCATCTCGGGGCAGCAATTAACAACCATTTACCCGAGACCAACACAGCGCCCAACACCTCTGGGCTGCAAATTCAATTCTGGTCTCTTCAACAGTCATAAAATTATTAAATTTCTTTCTAATTTCTAATTTCTTTCCCCCCAAAGGGGAAAAAAAAAGCTTGGAATTCAGTATAAGACTGTCACTATAGGACACGAAATAACACGATATGGCCACGCAGCTTTCCCAAGGTGAAAAGAGAATTTTGAATTTCTGACTCTCTCGGAGTTTAGTTGTTAATTGCTACCCCGAGATGTGCCAGAGGTCTCTGTTTCGGCCCATGGGTCCAAAGAACGAGTCAGAGCTCTTCAGTTTCCGGTCTTGAAGTTGTTTATTAATTCTCATCTATAAAATTTTCTTTCTGCCCAGCCAAGATCTGCTGAGCAGGGCAGCCGCAGGCACTCTGACTGCCCCCAGGGCGGTGTTGTCTTTTTATACTACAAACTATGTAACATATTTACAATTACTTTTCAATACCTACCACCTACGTTAGACAGTGAGCTTCTACTCTAAACCAATCCCAAAGTGCCAGCATCACAGCAGAAGATGGAGACCAAGAAAAAGAAGAAGAAAGGCTGGACACACCCTGATTCCTCCATCTTGTCTCCAAAACCCCCATTCCAAAAATCCTAAAATCTACATTTTTCACCCTGTGATAATTTTATTATTATGCTATTTAAACTTCTGTGACTTTCATGTCCTCATACAAAGCTGGTAATTTGCTCCACGGGTCATAATCAAATCCCCAGGTGCTCTGGGCTGTGTGCTATGGTCTCCAAGCCCCCCAAAAGGGCCCTTGGCAACTCTGGACATCCGGAGGGATGCACTGAGTTCTGACATTACTCCAACATTTATAGATTTCCAAAAGTGACAGTGGATTGGAGGGTGACACTGCCACCTCTCCAATGACACTGGACAAACAAACAGTCTATCAAATTTCTTTTCTCCCATAAGAGAATGCAAAACAAGATATTTACATAAAGCGTGTGAGAAAGTTTGTTACAAGAATGTAAACATCAGAAGGCTTAGAAAAACTTAAAAAATCAGGTTGACATAAGACTTGAACTTAGCTTAAAACTACCCTCCAAAAGCTGGGTGGGATAAAAGGTCATTCTAAATCTGAAAGTTCGCTTGCTCACTCAACTTCCTGTTGATGAAAAAGCTGTGCCTGCAGTACATTTTATCTTTTGGGGTTTTTTTTTCTTTTCATGTAGTGCAGTTTCCTCCACCTGTTTCACCAGTTCTTACTAGCTTCTCTTCCAGAGCCTGTATTAGGCTTAAGCACCATGAAAATATGCACACCAGCACCTCCGTGACATGAATTTTTAAAGTATTTCACTGCTGTATCTTGGTTTATTATTTTAATTCCATTCCATATAATTTTAGACTAATTCCTCTATTTGCAAATTATTTTTGACTATCAATGCATGGCTTGCTCTTCATAATTTAATTAGGATACCAATATCTCTTCAAAACTGAGGTTTTACTGGATTTTTTAACTCCAAAGGCTCTTTCTTTTCTTTTTCCAAACTTCTGGTATAAAAAGGAATGTGCAGATGAGTTTTCTGTTGTTTTTCCCCACATTTCCAACATTATCCTACTCCATCAACAGAAATAAGTTACTGGGAGTGGGTTTTGCTATGTTTTGCTTTAAGTTGCAGGTTGGGAAAATGACTCAGTGGAACAGCTGTTTTTGTGGTTACAATGTTTTTGAAATGAATCTCTCTGTGGATTACACAATACATCATGCCTTGAACACAATTAGTGAGGATTCTATTTTACTGCCTTAAATTATAAACACAAGCTGATCAAAGCAATTTTTCACACTGTGTGTAGGTTCAGAGTGTCAGGCTGCATCTCTCTAAGCAAACAGCTAGCCTGAATTCTCAAAGGATGGCAGAAGGTTGAAATGTACTGCTTCTACTAAGACAATTATTTAAAAATGACAATTCAGATGAAACAGCCCCGGTCCATTCCAAAATAAAAATAACACTTTTTTTTAAAAAGTGGAAAAGTCAATACCTTCTGCCCCTGCTGTGAGTCTCATTCTCACCAGCCAGACAGATTAAATTTCCACAGTGGGGGGAGTGACACTGCAATCCATTTCACACAGAAGCTGTCCAGTTTATTTTGCATGCTGCAAACCAATTTCAAACAATTTTATCCAGCATGGCTCTTTCTGTCCTTCTCCCAGTCATATCAAGACAAAGCTCATTAAGAGTGGGGACAGCACAGCAGCTGCTTGGAATTACAGCAAAGAGTTTTTTCAGAGCTAAAATTAATTAAAGAAATTCCTCCCATGCATAAAAGGGAATTTGGGAGAGAGTGGAATGGTAGTTCCTGATAATTTTTGAATATTTATTGGTAAACCAACCTGCCAGTGGAGGCAGAGCACAACCTCTTTCTGATTAAAAAGCTGAGGATCAAGGATGAAGAAATGAAAGAAGGCTTTAGAATAAAGTAATTTGTCTTGGATTCCCTGGAGAAGAAGCAAGAAATACATGAGAAGTCTTCAAAAAGGCCATTTCTTCCAAAGAACTGATTCAAGTAAATGACCCAGCATTGAAAGAAATGAGACATTTGGCATTATCAGAAGCAACCAGAAGATTACAAGGTGAGAACAGAAGACTGCCCAATGATAAGGGTGTGTGAATATGAAGGTGAGGAACAATTTGAAAAGCAGACCAGCAGTCCCCTACCCTACCTTGAAGATGACTTTGGCAGAGGAAGCTTTCTAGAGAACAGACACTGAGAGAAGAAACACATGGGGGCAATATGAACTGTTTTTCATTTGGAGAGTCTGGGGGCCTTTAATAACATCTATAACACCATCATCTCACAGCTTGCTTGCAGAGAAGCTGGGCAGTAAGCAGTGCAGGTCACAGCAGGAGGGGGGAGTGTTTATCCATCATCTTGGTTTCACTTCTCCTGGCTCCTTTGTGTCAGGAAGAAGTTTTTGTATGCAATTTTTGTTTCTGCGAGTGGAAAAGAGACCATCACGTATCCCTCTTGCTTCTGTGGAAGACAGCAGACTAAAGGGTAGTGCTCTAAGATTTTCCCTTTCATCAGACAGTAATTTTCACATCCTGTGTGCCTGGCAGGCAATTTTCAACAACAGTGCAGATCCATGGTGAACATCTGAGGTGAGCACAGTCTCACGTGAAGAGATTTTTGGCTGCATCCCTGAGCTGCTTTTCTATTAGCCACTTGTAATGCTCCATACTGTATTTTCTGTGTAATTTTTACTCCATCTCTCCAGATGTCTCAGTTTTTCTAAGCCTGTTTATCTGTATTCTCCTGTGGTAGCAGTACTCATCTGACGCCAGTGATTTCCTCCGCTTTGTAATGAGAGCAGGGTACTACTTTACTACTTTGTCCTCACAGAAATGAGATCTGCAGCATAGAAAGTGTTCCTCGGAGATCCCTCTGTGAATGCCATGATGCCAGCCAAGCATCTTGATGTGAATCCAAGTCAAAATTTCATAGTTCTACCTTATGGCTGCACTAGGAGCTGAGCTCCCAAATTCCAGCATGCCAGAATACTTGGATTATAGCATATTGATTATGGCATGCTGCTGCTGGACAATGTGTTCCCCTCTAGCAAAGGAGGCCTTTGAATAGACAGAAAACAAGAGGACAGACCTTTAGGGTGGCCTCAGATGAAACATTCTTGAGATTTGGTAGCTGTCTCTAATTCTTTGTTTCTTGAGGCTGTGACTTCAATGTTAGAGGACTCAGGAGGCACTGCCACTATATCCATGCAGCTCCAACAACCAGGAATTCAGCTATGGTTTCCAGGAAGGACAGAGGCTCTCTGAATATCCTACTCATGGCATTGTCTTACAGATACTCTGATGCAATAATCAAATTTTGACCAGGTTTCCATGTTTCAATCCCTTTTATTCTACTGAATTCCAACTCATTTATCTACTATCTTTGCTTATCAGCATTATTTTTTCTGGTTTTTTTTGGCTTTTGTTGTTGTTGTTGTTGTTGTTCTTTTGTTGCTGTTGTTTGCTTGGTTTTGGTCTGGTTTAGGGTTTTTTTCGTAGCAATCACAAGGTTAAAAATGATGTGGAAATAGCACATGAAATCGAGTTTTCTACCTGTGGATCACATCATCAATTGCTACCACAGATTGGAGAGATGAACTTTCTATCTGTGGCAGATTTTATTACAGTCAGTGAGATAAAAAATCCTCAGCCCTTTTATCAAAAAGACTGTTTGGTCATTACTGAACGCTGAATCTTTTTACATTTTTTTACGTACTTTTTAAAGTAGATCTGTTATGCAGAAAAGAAAAATCCTACTTTTTATGTCAAGGAATTTATGATAGGAATATAAATTGTCTTGTATTCAGATTCTCCTATTAAAGAGAATCACAGAACCTTTGGGGAAGGGACCCTGCAGATCATTTAGTTCAACACTCTGCCCAAGCAAGGTCACCAAAATTTCAGTAACATTGTAAGACATTGCTGCACTTTGCAGATTATCTAATAAAAAAGGAAATTAAAATACGCTTCTATTTATATTTCAAAGGTTTTTAGTATAGATCCACTGAACATAAACTTTTATACTGACTTTGAATAAAATAATAGATTTTCATAGAAGAATTTGAATTGTCTTGAACTTTTACATAGATGGGGCGCATGAGTGTTGTGTAGATAAAATAAATGTGTAATGATTCCATTCAAATACTGACAGTACCACATTGCAAGCCTGTGACTTGTTTTTTCTGGAATAAATGGTTGTGCTTTACCCTCTAAAACTGTGATGCTGAAAAATCTCACCAAAAAATAAGCAAAACACAGAAATGTGGTGGCTTTGTCTTTTCATATGTGAAACAAGGATTGAAGTATTTTTTTTCCTTCTTGTATTTATTGAGTTACCATTTGGATTGCTACATTTTATACAAAATAAAATATCTAAATTAGCCAACAATGGGAAAGGTCAATAGCTAATGCAGATCAATTTATGTGTCTAGACATGCAATTGGAGTTGTGGAGTCAAAAAGCACAAATTACGCTGCTTGGATTTGTCTGACTCCAAAAGATTCAAATGAGAGCCAACATATGATAAATAAAAAACAACTGAATGGGCAATTTCTCATCATCCAGGCACAGAGATGACATTTAATCAAAGGAACTGCTGATCAATAATGTAATTATTTAGACAATCAAGTTGTAGGTTGTCTGGATGTGACTGGTATTCTACCAAATGAACTCCCTTCCCAACAAACTGGCTGTAATTTGGTTTAACTTGAGGCTGAATGACTTTATGACTTTTACTAGAAATCCTAACTGGGAGAGTTCTTTACACATTCTTATCAAAGTACAACAGGCTTTCTTTTCTCTGCTGATTTACTCTTATTTTTATTAAAATGACTATTCTAATATTCCAGAAATATTGTAATATACAGTTGATCTGTTGGGTGAAGTTTGGCTGGCAAGTGGTGAAACAAACGTTAGCAATTCAAAATCTTGCAATACAGATAATTTTAGTCCAAGAGAAGCAATCTTTCCCTATTTATACCCAACAAATTGCAAAAGGCATTCAAATAAAATAATGAAGTTAGGCTTTTTTCCTGAATAATCATATTACTAGAATATAGGATATATTTGGACAGATCCATCTTTGCAAATATGATACTGTCCAAATACAGGGGAAATTTCAAGCTGTCATTTTGTGAAGGGAAAAAAAATTACTCTTTTTATTACTTTTTGTTGTTTAGGGGGAGGTTTTAAGGAATATGTTTAGAGGGCTGGTTTCTTGAAAAACAATGAAAACACCAGTGCCTACTTCTGAAATCCTAGCTGTGCTTTTCACAATCTAAATTGTTTTTCTTTGGTGCAAATACATCCATGGAGGGCTAGTAGCCATCATTCAGCTCAGTAGTTGTACTACAGGAACAATTGGAGGGTTTTTTTAAACCTAAAAACCTAAAACCCTACGGTTTTAAACCTGAAAGTTTTCCATAGTAGAAGTGTTAGGATCAAGTACCTGAAGCAGTTTTAGCCTGGTATTGCACAGTAGTTTCCTCTGTGCTTCACAAGTTTTCCTTAATTAACATAACTGGCACTTGTTCAGGATGGAAGGTGTCCCTTGGCAAAGACTCCTGGGACAGAGGAATAATTCCCAGCCAATGTATTCTTTTCTGAAATGCTGTTAATTATCCTTAATACCGTGTTTAGAAATTTTCAGTGCAATTCTTTAAAGGGAGGCAGCTGAAAACCAAGGGAATGAATCTCAGACTAAATTCATTTTATAACACCTACATGCTCCACCTGTGTCTGACCCTGACATTAATGAGTGTGGACCAACAAACCTGGCCTAAATGAGATCAGTGTCAGGGCTCCACATGGTAGTAACATTCTCCATGCTCTGAAAATGTATTTCTAGCTGGGTCTCACTGGTATTTGAGGCTGTTATTAGCTTTTAGTGATTTTTTTTATTCCCTGGTTGTGTGTTCTACATCGTCTAGGTAGGCTTTAGGGTATGTAAAGCTCTTGTGTTGGTTAAGACACTGTTCTAATCCTCTGAGTGGCTTGCATGTCTTTTTATTCCTGAAAAGTGTTACAAATTCCAGTTTATCAGTGTGTGCTTTCTCTTCATCTGCTTTGCTGCGGTTACAAATTTGTTTAATGTTTTCTCCAGGTACTGTTTGACATTAACTAAGTCTCATAAATAATCCTAGGACTTCACCAAGGTACTTGTCAATCAGTTTAAATTTACATAAATTTCACAGCACAATTTCAATATGAAATCAGAGTTACTAAATGGCCATACAAAATATTCATAATAAAAAGGGTAAAAAGAGTGAAAGATTTGTTTGCGCAGAGTGTTTTTCTAGCAGGAATCAGTGTGATACAACTCAGAACTGACATAAGGTTGACATAATAGTTTATTGATAAGGTCAGAGACTAAAGCTCTAAGCAAAAAAACAAAAACAAAACCCGAAACAAACAAACCAACAAAACCTAATGCAAATTGTTCATGGACATTAAATAACAAGAAAAAAGTACTCAAAACACAGTCAGTTACACCTTTTTTTTTATTTTGCAAAAAGAAAGTTTTGCTTATTAAGATGAAAAGTTACATAAGCACAATGTCTTGTTTGTAATTCAGGTAAGGTCATTTCATACTCAGTTGATTAATTACAATTGAAATTGTATGTGAACTTGTTCTAAGAAGAATTTATTACTGTTTGCACAGCGGATCTCTAATATATTTAGTCTGCATTAATGTGAATATCTTTGACAACTTAGCTGACACATAATACTGTGCTACAGTTTGTAAGTGACAAAAAAGCCTTCACTAATCAGACAGCTGGCTGCATGAGCAGTGAATTTTAAAGACAGAGTTGAGAGGAGTCGTATGTCCAAGGGCTTGCATTCTTCCCTGCCATCCTGCAGCAGTATCTACTGACAAGGAATGATGCTGTTCCTCTGGTGGAAATGAAATCTTCTGCTCCACAAGTGACTCTGTCACAAAGTGCAGTAGAAAAAAGAATTTTTCATGTCTGCATATACACGGCTGCAGTAAGATTTTCCCAGGTTCCCATGCCTCATTCTTGCTTCTTTTTGCTTCTTATTGATTTCTCTTTCAATACACACTTCACACAACTGACAAAATGTGCAAAATTACTGTATAACTGTGGTTTTGTAATGCTGAGTGTAAAAAATTATAAACTGGGGAAAAAATCCATAAATTAAAATATAACAGAAGAGAGGACAGCAGTTCTAAAGACACCATGTGAGATTTTCAAGTCCTCTGTGTATGGAGATTGCTTTAATGGCTCTATTTTACCCTGTTAGGAAGAATCATGGGGAGTGATGCATCTGCAGGACAGGAAAAGTAGCTGGAGCAAAGGAACATGAAATTTTCTAAAAGCCATTTGGCATTTGAGGCACGCTTGTGTCTTAGATAAAAGGGAAAGCTGGTGATATTACTAGTGGAAAAGAAATTTTGGGGGTAGACACTCACACTGCTAATTCCTGTGACCATCAGTCCTGTGAGGTCCTTCACAGTGAGCAGTTGTGCTTTGTAGGACTAAAGTTCTGTGACTTCTTCTGCTTATTCTTTGCATGTGTTAAATCACAGAATCAGATTATTTATTCCAAGAAAACAATTAATATGATACATTTTGACTTTTCTTTTTCTTGCAGGATCCTCCACAAACTGAGCACAGCTGTTAATAAATGTTTTGCAAGTGTTTATCCTGGCTTTTTTTAGGGTATGCAAAGTAGAAGTTCATGCAGTAATTGAAGAATTTAACTTCTCATCTAGTCAAACAAAATGACTAGTCACTTTTGGCAAATACTGCATATGCTCCCTCATTAGCAGAATGAAAGGTTTTAATAGCAAAATGAATGATGTAGAACGAATAAAGAATAACCTAAGAGAAATTTTGCAGTAGAAATTTTTTGGACAAATTGCGTGTGTTAAAAATTATGAAACCATCAAGATTTGTGAATATTTTAATGACTAAGCCATCTGAGCTCACATTAATCTTGAATATTATGACCCTATGAATAATAATGAAGAGAAATTGCCATTTATTTCTGCAGTATATAGCCAGCAGCAGGAAGCCCCCAGGTTATGGAAGAGCAAACAGCTCATTTGAACCATGCCAAAAAGCTCCAAGTTCCATTATAGTCCTTGAAAGCCCAGTAAGCTGCAATAATAGTAAAGTGGTTTAGAGTACTAGAGGAAATGACAGAGCAGCATTTCACTTCCCATTTGTATGAAACTGTACAGTAATATTTTCCCAAAGTGCTCAAAACAACAGCTAGGGAGCTCATAAAATCATAGCATGGTTTGGGTTGGGAGGGACCTTAAAGATCATCCCATTCCAACCCCTCTGCCATGGGCAGGGCCACCTTCCAAAATTTGTGAAATTAAACTAATACTCAGGACTGGGAGATGTGGACAGAGCACTAAAAAGTATGAAGGGCTGTTGGAGCTTCCACAACATTTAAGTTTCACATTAATACCTAAAGACTAAATATATACACACAAATCGATAACCTGATGAATATGATTAACAGATACTTTCTCAGAGATAAATGGTTAATAGGAGCTGTGTGGCTCATATAGTTCCAGTCAAAATCTGTATTTTTCTTTCAAACTTCCAATTTTTTTCTACTAGAAGCACTGAATATAACATACTAGTGGTCTCTCCTTCTCTATAATCTTATTAAGTCTGGTGGAAACCTTTAGCCTTTCTGATTTTGAATAATCTAAAAAAATATATCTATTTTTGAACCTTTCTTAATTTTAGGTGTATTTTTTGATTTTGGGGTTTTTAAAATAAGTATGTAAGAAATAAGACTATTACTTTTCTGAACAATTTACATAGACTAGAAGTGCAAGCTTCTCTTTAAAGTCAGATTGCTTGCAATGGAAACGAGGTCAATTATTTCATTAGCTTCCTTTTCAGAATCAACGACTCTAAGCCCACATTATGGGAGTCTGGCACTTCACAGTGGTTCAATATTTACAATACTTGCTTTACATTTAAGGAAGAGCCAAAATTCATTTGCTTTCTCTATACTGGCAGATCATAAAAAGGTTGTCACAAGTGTTGAAACCTCACAAGGGACTTCAAGAAAGTTGCCTGCATAGACTGAGATGGATAAGGAGGAACTTTATCACTTGTTTCCATCACAAATCACTAACATCTTAAGCTGATTAAATAGCCTGATTTTTCTTTTAAGAGGGGGTTGCTGGCACAAAGGGAAATAAAGGCAGCCTTGAAAGCATTTATCTTTCTCAGATGAGGAGCCAGATGCACTGCAACACTCACATTGACTTCTGTTAAAAATATTTCGGCCACGGCTAATGTATTCTGGGTCTGTTGTTTTTTCTGAACTTAGGGCTCCCACTTTATAAAAGGAAGATTTCTGGGCTGATCCATAAGTATTAGGGTGAAAGCCTTACTGGCAGGGATATTTACTACTACAAAAGATAATGCATTAATAATGTACCATCAAATCATGTCTAGTATGAATTCACTGTTAGAAAAAAGATATGGAATATATATTTTTTCAATTCATACTCCACTGATAGAGAGCAAAAGAAATAGCTTAAGACTTTCAGAATTATGAGTGGGTAGTTCTGGAAGTCATAAAATCATAGAATCCTTTGGCTTGGAAAAGATCCTTAAGATCAAGTCCAAATGTCTTGTCTGTCAACAGCACTGTCTAAGAGAAAACTGCAGAACAGACATGAAAACAGAGAAAATCAAGAGAAATCTGAAGTGAAACATCTTAGGAATGCAGCAGCTAAAGAACAGAACTGAGAAACAGATTTGATAATATTATCTTTCAGACTGCTCTTCTTTTTCATTCCTAGACATGGATTATTTTAAAGCTAAGATGCTTTGGAAGCCTTCCTAATTCTGGCAAATCTGAATACAGAAAAGAACTTCAACTTGCTTATTTTTGCAAAGCATATACTAAAGAATGTATGCTTTGAGTAAGATTTGAATGTATCTGGATTGCTGTTTTCTTGGGTTTAATTGTACAGTCATGCAAGACATTTTATTTAAAAGCAATCTGTAGAAAGAACAAGAAGCAACAACTCTTGTAAACAGAACAAATTCTTATGAACTGAATCATTTCATGTTGTATTTAGTCGTGAATATAAAATTGAAACTGGAAAGCTTGAGGGGTTTTTCTTCTTGCGTTTCTCACTCCACGGTGGGCAGGAGGCATCCAATTCTGCAGCGTTCTCAGGAAACAGCAAACTGAAGGTACTGTAGCTCACTGAGGGATGAATTCAGGGCTTTACTCTCTACAGCTGCTGATTTAAGCACTTTGATTGAGCTGTGATAGAAGAAAAAAATCAAGATGACAATAAATCTGAGCCATGCACTTCAGCATCAGTGAAGAAACCATGGGATTGCTGCTCTCCAACATAAATGCCAAAGTTCACAGATGGGATGCAAAACTTGTGCCAGTGACTCAGGATGATTAGTGTATTAAAATGCCCTCAAATTCCCTAAGTGTATTAATAGGCCCTTAAATTTCCTGAGTCAAACTGGGCACCTACACCTGGAGAAACATGGCCTTGTCACACAGCCAAAGGGGCACACTCAACAAATCACTGACTGGGAAATGGTCAAGAGCTGCTGAGAACCCGCTGGATTCATGAGGAAAACAATTCTTTAGAAGGAGACAGGTGGGGGACAAGGGACAAAGATGAGACTTGGTATAACTCTACATGCTGTCAACCCTGATCCCTCTGGTACCTTCCTGTTAACAACACCCATAGCTTTGTACCCATAGAATAATAAACCAGAAATGCCACAGAACAGTATCAATAACTTAATTGATTAAGGCTAGAAATCCTGGCAATTATCAAGATGAAGATATTTCAGCATTTATGAAAACCAGCCTATTTTTGCCCTTCTGCATTTATGTAAAACCAGACATTTTCCAACAAATGCAGTCCTGCAGAAGGGCCTGCTGTCCTAGAAGTTAATTTATTTTTCATTCATCTTGACATAAAGGTCAAGATAGTAATGCTTCAGCATTTCAGGGTTTTAAGGCTGATAGTAACTTCACCAAACACATTAGCCTTGCATCTCTCTGGGGGTTTCAAAAGCTGCAAGGGGCCTTGTGGTAGATTTTGCACCTAAGAAAAGCAGGAGGTGTTTTTATTTTAGGTATTTAAAATCACTGTCAGCCACAACTCCAGAAACCTCTGAACACCAGAGACTAAGGCCACAGAAAGGATCAGAAGCTCTTATGCTCATACAAAAAGTCATTTATAGCAATGGCTGCATGTTGAACCCTATTTAAGGGTATCAGCCACTTTAAAGAAGTGTATTAATTTGATGCATGTAAAAATATCCAGCAATTAAAATATGAATGGTTAATATCTTAAAACTCTCCTGGAGATTTTCATCTATTTCCCTCTATGACAATGAACAGGCACACTTCATACACTCCATTTTTCCAACACTGCAGATGGATCCACACCCATTTAATTTCTTCTCCTGCTCTTGTCCCTCTCTCCATCCCTCTCCTTTGCCATACACACTCACACAAGACCATCCCAAGTCTAATACAGATACATCAGCATGATAAGGTTCTGAAGTACGTATTAAATACATATAAAATGACCACTGACATAAGCTTAATAAATAATATTTATTAATACAAGCCTGTAGGGCTTTGGTGGGCTAAAAAATTACTAATGCTGAGCAGGATGGCTGGAGCCACAGGTCCTTGCTCTGTTTTGATGGAGCTGTAAGGAGCTGAGAGAGGAAGCCAAATGCAAGCTTCCCTCCTTGACCTTACAGGGGCTGAGTCTCCCTCCCTGGAGGTGTTTAAAAGGTGCCCAGACATGGCACCTTGGCACTCAGGGCCTGACTTCTGTGGAATTCCCAGTGCTGGCTTAAGAGTTGGACTCAATGATTCTAAAGGGGCTTTTCCACCCTTAAATATTCTATGCTGTGATTCAATGAAGATGTCAGTCATCAGTGAGCTCAGAATTACAAAGCTAAACCAACTAAAGCACCTGTGAGACCCTAATTTAAGGACTCATATAATTACTCTTCAGGAGTGATTAAGAGGAGTTGACACTTTCCTGTCCAAGTCTCCAGACCACCTCTCTGATGCAAAGTTACTTCATTAATGTCCATCAATTTACAATATTGACCTCCTGGATTATGACATGAAGGTCCATTAAAAATATTTTTCTCTGGTGCTTTCAAATATCATATAAATAGGAAAAGAGATGAAAATTCAGATTTCTAATTGGAAAGATGCAATTTATAATGTTTTAAAGAGAAATCTGCAAGCTATTTTTTTCAGTATTTATTTAAGTTTAGTGACCTCTGCTATATATGTGGGACATAAGTGACAGCCTTCTGTCCTTATTTAAATAATCAATGAATCTGCTGTTGTTGATAGGGTAATTTTTTTTTTTTTTTAATCAAGATTTACTCATGAAAGCTGTGAGAAAGCATAAAAATGTGTCTGGACAGACACAGTTAAAACCACGGTGAGTAAATCTGTATCAGTAGAATGTTAATGGAATGTAAACAGCACAGAAATGTGTTCAGAAACCCTAGTGGATATTTGAAGAATTGTTTGTTTTTCTATTCACAATACCAAGTAGACCACAGAACAAAGCTGTTAAATTATCTCAGTGATTAAACTGTTAATCACTAAGTAGCTTTTCCATTTATAATTATCAAAGTTACTTAAATGTCTTTTTAGAAACAGGCAAACCAAGACGTAGAATGGAAACCCACGACGCAGCACAGCTCTCAAGGTGAGCCTTTGGAAAATATTTTGGGAAGTTAAAAATGGAACCTGGATCTTCTCACTCCTTAGTGTGAGTCTAGCAGCTTTCCAGTTGCTTCCGGAGGAGCGTGATGCAACTGAAGAGAAGGGAAGCAGGGAGTCTGACAAACATTGCTCAGCCCACAAGCAAGGAATTGGCCACCAGACAGTTGGGATAGCTTTTTTAATAATCCAGTTAAAAAGGAGTTAAGTAAATAACCGAGTCCTGAGAAAGCTGCCCTTTCTCCAAATGCACCTGCTTTCAAGCAGGCACACAGCCAACACGTGAAGGACTGAGAGGATGAACAGATTTTGGAGAAGGAAGGTGAAAAGCCACGTCACCAACCCTGCAGAGTAAAAAAACTCATGCTGAGAATCAGTTCTTAGGTTGTAAAGCAGAAGGATTTCTTTTTTTTTCCAGAGTAGATTCTAGGAAGACTGAAATACCACGAACCACTGATATCACTGAATCATGAAGACTGAAATATCATGAATAGAATGGTTTGRGTTTGGAAGAGACCTTAAAAATCATCTACTTCCAAACCATCTGCCAGGGGCAGGGACACTTTCCAACAGACCAGGTTGCTCAGAGCTCCATCCAACCTGGCCTGGGACAATTCCAGGGATGAGTCACCCACAACTTCTCTGGGCCTCACCACCCCCACAGCAAAGAAATTTTTCCTAATATCTAATCTAAACCCACAATCATTCAGTCTGGAGACATTTCCCCTTTGTCCTGTCACCACAGGCCATTGTAAAGAGTCCTTCTCCCTCTCCCTTGTGGGCTCCCTTCAGGTACTGGAAGGCCACATTTAGGCCACCTTCTCTTTTCTGGGCTGAAAAAACCCAATTTTCTCAGTTTTTCCTTGCAGGAGACATGCTCCATCTCTAATCATCTTGTTGGCCTTTGGTTCATATCCTTCCTGTGCAAACTACAAAGCTCCAAATCAGTTACAATCAACATCTGTAACAAAAACTATGAAACAGAGGTTTTGATAAATGTAGCAATTCTGGAAGATCTAAGCAGAAAACCCAAGGAATGGTATTTATGTACAATCTGTAATGATTCCTACAGTAAAGATTTGCAGTTGTCTTCCATGCCCCAAGTGGTACTCCCCATTTTCTTGTGGAATATGCAACTGTATTTGTACATGCAATTGCTATCAAAGTTAACAGCCTCTTTCAAGTTGCAATTCTGCAGATTTCAATCTTGCTGTGCTTTCTTCTGAAGCAAACTCTGCAGCACTTCTTTTATAATCTTTTTATTATCAAAAGACCATTTTACATATTACATAAGAACCTTAATCTGATAATTAATTGAATGGAGAATAGCAAAATAATTAACAGGATGAAAAGTAAGATCTAAACTAGTTTGAATATCCTGGAAATCAGTTCATGGTATTTAGGCTTGTTTGTTTCAATTTGCAAGAGTTGAAAAAAAATCCTTTTTTCATCCAGCATTCTGATAAAAGATATTTTAAATGTTTTATATGTACAATTATTGCCACTATTTTTCAAATCCAGACTCTTGGAGATATTTTGTGCTTGCAGCAAGCAGAATCTATACTCTGTACTTGAAAATGTATTAGACTGGATTTGCATTTTCTTTAATTAAGTTGGATCTGTATCTTACCTCCTGGAATTATTTTCCCCAGAAAAAAAAAACAGCTAGTTTCTTAACATGAGGAACTGAAGAGTATCCTCTGCTTTAGCAAGGATAGCAATGAAATTTCTGATTATGTCTTCCTTGACCAATCCACTACCACCTGAAAAGAGCAGGTGCCCTCATCCTAAACCTGAGAACCAGACCTGTCCTCCAGCATCCAGCCTCTGGATGACAGCAGGAGACAATGCAGTTCTTCATTCCTGGGAAGGAAAATTTTGCAGATTCCTGTTGTTGATCTGTGAGAAGGGCTTCACATTTCCTTTTTTTTTTTTTTGCTGTCCTAGACTGTTTCTTGGCAAAGCTCTTCGTTTTATTGAGGTTTCTAGACAGTCCATGCTAATTCTGGAGCCTTGGCTGTTTAAATAGAAAATATTGCCAGGATAAACTGGCAGAGGAATTCATGTGAGCCATTCAGTGCTGCTTCTACCTTGTGACCTCGAGGATGTGGAGCAAATACATGGCTTTTAAGAACCATTTCCACATGCAGAAGGAATTGCTCTGTCTTACAGACAGCACAAGAACTTGTTAACTTTGGTCCTGGTGTGCAGAGAATCCAGCTCCCCTTGCTGTGTCCCACAGTTTGGTAATGGAGATGGACTTGCCCTGCCTTTGTGCACAAGTTCGTGTCCCTGAAGCCAGRGAGATTTCAAGTACAGGAGGGCCATGAGTTTGGAACATAGATGATATTAAAGTCTCCGTAATTTTCTACTCTGAAGAAAAGTCCCTCACCACAAAGGTCCCCTTATTTTGAGTTGTGTTTTTGTAAGCAATTAACTCACCATTTTTGAGAACCAAACATCAAACCAGCAATGTGCTGTGTGCCTCAGAATAAATACAGTATAGCAATTATGGTTAATTGCATATGAGATTCTCAATGAGACTGGGGATGAAACAAGGGTGACAAGCAATTTACCAGACTGCACTTTCAGTGCCAAAATCAATTACAACATTCCAAATCCTGTAAACATTAGTAGCAAACTATGTGTCATTGTGCATCTTTGACTGATGTCCAGCATGTACTGTCTGCTTGTGCCTAGYTGTGGGGAAGATGCAGTAACAGTTCCTTTAAAAGACAGTCTACAGCACATGTTTATAGAGGGAGAACAAAATATCTGCATGTGCATTAAAATACCTGCATGTACATATTTGATCTTAAGGCTATCAAAYTGTTTATTTATTTCAGGATGCCTCAATGTATGTTGTGCTCATGTTTAGGAAAATTACAGAATTAATTACCCACCCCTTACATGAAAGTCCTTTAGAGAAATTACAGTGGGTAACTCTTCTCAACAACCCACTAACAGCAAACTTTCACAAGTCTGGAGGTTTGGAACATGCAGTTCTTGGAAGTGCTTGGTCCTTTTCCCTTCTTTTTTGTCAGTTTTTTTCTTAATGAATATAATGTCATGCCTACAAGTGAAAAGTTTTCTATTTTCTTAACATTCACATTTAGTCATTCAAAAAATTATTCCTTTTTTTTTTCCCTGCAGTCATCTAAGCCAACTCAATGGTGGGAATTGTTTTGATTTTAAGGGCATAGGATGACAAGGACTTCCTGAGAAAAGGATGTGTACAACAAGCACCTGAGTCTAAAGAAAATATTTAAAGTACTGTTCCTGTAATTCAGTTTTAGATATTTTTTATTCCCTAATATAATCAAACTATCAGATGAGTGATTTTATTTTCTTCTTTTAACCTCATTTCTTTTTTTATTTTGAGGGGCCATGTATAGCCAGAGCCAGAGCCAGAATAAGAAGTAGATATTGGTGGGTGCCTTATCTACCTGTGTKGGATGATAAAGAAAAAAGTACCAAGTTCTGAAAAATGATCCTAAAATTATTCCACTGAAGTGGCTGAAAAGTTAGCAAATCCCATCAGTGTATTCCAGTTAGCAAGAAAATTGGGGTGTATCTGTCTCTGGAGAAATGAGAACCCCCATTACTATTTTTAGAGACCAGAAGAAGAAAAAGCTGTGCCTATAAATTTACCATCCATTGTGTTTGTTTTTCCCTTAGAAGTAGCAGAACTTCTAAAGTTCTTCAAAGCCAAGGAAAACCCCAGATTTGAGAGCAATCCAGCTGAGCAAGTCTTGGAGGAGGAGAGAAGACATGAAAGCTCAGTGTTTCCACTTCTGTTCTCTTAAGTATCCCACAGCAGTGTTGTTGTGGTTTTTAGGAACAAGGGACTGACACCAACATCTCCTTCACACTCCTTGTAACTCTGGGAGGGAGATGAGGAGAGCAGGGGTTCTCCCCTTGGAACAGGCTCAAGGAAGAGCAGCCTTGAGTCTGTAGGAAGGTTTCAGGGCTGATGGTCCCTTCTCTACATCCCATTTGTTTGTGTGCCTACACCTGGAGAGCCTGGTGCATGCACCATGTGAAAAGTGTATCACTGATTATAATTGAACTCATCCTAAAAATCTGTGCCATACCCCGTGATTATAATTTCTCTCTCTGGTAAGGTTGTTTATCTTCTCTTTCTTGTTTATTGCTTGAGTGAAGCTAGCACATTTGAAATTCTGTTTTAGAAGTAGGATACCGTGCAACTGGTGGTATTTCACTGCAGAATAACCCCCAGAGGGATTTGTAATCCCCTGGTACTATCATCCAATAGTGAGCCAAACTGAATAATGAGCTTGGTGCTATGAATTCAGTCTCATGCTCAGCCTCATTCTGCATTGCTTAGAAATTAATTATTACTCTGTATTTATGCTGTCAATGACATCCAGAGGCTGGCCTAAACACTCTGGAGCCACTGGCAGCAGCAGCAGCCAGTAAAAAGACACTCTTTAATCCCAAATGTGAAGGGGACACAAACTGGAAATAGGGCATGTTAGAAATGTGTCCCTCCCCAAGAAAATATGTTTTATTCTACATTTCTGCTACAATAATATGAACAAGATTACCATGACCATATTTCTTTCAGTTTCAGTCTCAAATAGGGTCACACCAAGATGTGCATTTGTAATCCAAGCCAGGCCATGAAAGCAAACACTCAAAACTCTGAAATTGAGCTGAAAATGGGGTAGTAAACAGCAAAATGCTGGGATATGCAAAAGATTACCTGAAGTTACCCTGTTAGAGCTGTTGCTGTGTCAGATATGGGGTGGAGTAAGTGGCATGATTTGAGTCTGAGAATGTAAATCCAAGCTTGCAAAAAGGTATCATGAATAAATTCTATAGCTGAACATATGAAACTCAGCACAGAAATAGAAGTTTTGAAATCCTCCTCRTACTTTTATTTAGTCCTATTTGAATGTGTGTTCCACAAAATCACTGCCTCTCAATTATGGCTTCCTTCCTGATAACAGAGGCACATTTCTATTTGCTAACCCACACAGGAGGAAAATGTATTCTGTTTATTATTTATAAGAGTAAAGTGCTGAGAGGCCCCAGCAAAGCCCAGGCTCTTATTTTGTGTTTGCTATGAAAATAGAGTGAGCCATTTTTTCAGGCTGGCTACTTTCCACCTAAATCCTTGGGCCCACAGCTTTCTCTTGGCTGCTTTTTAGGCTGTTTTCTGCTCAACACTTTACTGACATCACACTTGAGACATGCCCTGCTTTCTCTGCTGATTACAGACAGGGCATTAGATGAAATCTTTACTGCATATCACTACTGAAAAAGCAGCTGAAAGGGTACGGGAAAGCAGCACAGACGGATTTCTACAAGATCACATCTCAAGTGCACAATTCAAAAAAAACCAGCCTTAGTTTTTACAGTCTCCAGCTAGTAATCTATGGCAGCCAATTAAACATGACTCCTGTCTCTGAAAAACATCCCTGAGTCAAACGCATTTGTATTAACAGATTGTTGAGTAATACTTGATTAGCAGGATTTACAGGCAGGCACCTCCTGTGCTGTTTTGTGTGTTCATAGCTCTCCTCAGCTGGGGTGAAGTCCTTCCATTACCTTGAACCAAGTGCATCAGCATCATTCCCTCCATCCAACTGCTGAGTCAGGACATACTCTGTCAAAACTTGCTTTTTCCCTCTTTTTTTTTTTTTTTCCCAGAGGCTAACAGGTAAAAGAATAAGCAACATTTGAGTTTTTGAAAACAGTGGTATTAATATTTATCTCAGGATGACCTAGGGATTTAGGATCTATTTGCTGTCATTTACTGGGAACAGTACTTCTTGAATGCTGCAGAAGGGGAGCTTCCCTGCTCATCAAGGCTGGTTATGCAACACTTCTGTATCTAATGTTTTTTCTATTCCTGTCCTAATAAAACTATTTTTATTTATTAGCAACATCTGCAAATTTAACAACCCCAGCACGTGCTATACTACATACAAGGAATCCAAGATCTTATGTGAATACCCACTGTGAGGTGATGTTTCCTTTAGCGTCAATGACTCTATGATTGCAATTATTGGCTGCCAACTATGTTTCAAACCACTGGGACTGCCACAAAAGAGAAAGAATTGCTCTGCTTTTACAGCTTGGGAAGTTTTATACTGCTGGAGTCCAAGGACTTACATATTTCCCAGATGCAGCTGGCTGTTCTTGCTGTCATGCAACCCACTACACTCCTTTACTGATTGCTTTATCACATCCAGTTTGCTCACATATCTTTGAGATGGCATTTTAAGGCACTAATTTTTCAGCTTTCTGATCTGCTGTGCTTGGTGAGAAAATAAAAAGGGATTTTCACTGGCCTTGATGCAGCAGTGAAGACTTGAGAAAGGAAAAGAGAAGAGGATGGAGGGACTGCACAGTTTCTTTGTCTCTCCATCTCCTGTACAGCATATGTCATAGCAGATTCTGTCAACAGGGCTGGGGAAAAGAAGCAGACAATGGAGAAAGAAAAGCAAAGGGAAGAGAGCTGTTAAATTTACCCTTGGCAAAAACACCCCACAAAGGCAGCAAGACCATCCTGAGAGGAAATCCGGCATGGGAGAAAATTTGGGATGCTGCTTAAGAGAACAGGACCTGGTGAAATAAAAGGCAGTCCTGATTTGGGGTTTTGAATTCCCTAATTCCCCTCCTCCCTGGCTCTCATGATTTTGAATGAAACATTAATACTGCTTCAGATGCTTCTTCCCTCCAAGGCCAATCAGCTGCTCGGCAGGGCGTGAAGCGCTTGTTCATTTGAACAGCTAACGAGGGACTGGAAGGACAGAGCTGATTCTGAGGCTTTTCCAGCACTGCTGAAGCTCACATTTGTCTTGACACACAGGGAATGACCTGAAGAGCCTCTCTTCACTTTGGAAGAAGAGGAGTGGAGTGTTAATTCTGAGTAAACAACCCCGAGTTGTCAGAAGGGATAATTTTTCACCATACGGCCGTAAACATCCAGTTTTGAGGCTGGAGTAGACACCTCGTCCTGCTTAGTGCCATGGCAACAACTACCACTGTAAATCTTCCACAGAGAGAGGGGTGTAGAAAAAAGGAGGTAAAACTGCCAAATGGCCAAAAAATGTTAGATCCCAAGCCTTCCATTTTAACAAAATTACTGCTTCATCTTTCAGTGCGCCGAGCCTTTAGGATAAGAAGTGAATCCTGAGACTGAATTTTGAATGTTCCTGAGGGTGAAAAACTGCTTCCCCCTAATCTGGGAAGGGAAGGAAAGAAAAGTTGAAGTGGCTGAAGATACTGCTGGTCCTGTTGCAATTAAGGTCTGTTCTGGTTTCCAGCTCCCAAGAAAATGGAAAAAAAGGAAGAAAAATCCATCAAAAGAAGAAAGAGCGGTTTTTGTTCACAGTACTGGGTCTGACTTGTAACACTACAGAAGGACCTATAGAGTAATCACCATCCAATCTCTCTGGCAAACCTATACCTGTGCACTGCTATTTTGGGAACTGCTTTTAGCTATTTTATCATCACTGGCTCCTAGCAGCAGCAGGAAAGAAATCATCTTGACTAGTCAATTTGCTCTTTATAACACAATGACAACAGAACAAGAGACAGGTACAGAACGAATAAGGGAGGCAGGAACAAGACATTAACTTGAGAATGAGAGCAGATATAAAAACGTTACACCTTCTGCAGCTAAGAGAAGCTGGCAGGAATAGTGATGCTGCTGCACAGGGAAGAGTCAAGGTGACAGCTTTTCCAGAATAGGGGAAGCCACAATGGCCAAKCCTTCTCTTTCCTCATTAGCCACAGCACAAATGTCAGCAGCAAATCCTGATTTCTCAGGCTGGCTTAGAACCCACAAAAAACCCACCAGCCAACAAACAAACCAGTGAGAGGACCCCAAGACAGACAAAGAATTTGGACAGATCTGCTTTATCTATTTTTCTTTCCTACATCAAACTCCACAAAGAAGCTCAAAAGGCTTCAAAAATCAGGACAAAAAAGGGCAAGTTTTAGTGTAATATAAAACAGAAACAGAAATTCTTAGAACAGAGGTATAAAACAGTATATCCACAGCTTTTCCTGTACATTTTGTCCCCATAGGCAGGTCCCCAGAACCCAAGGCTTCACCTCTGCTAACTTTTATTTCCAGGTACCAGCAAGTCTGCTTGGTGCTCTTTGGTCCCTTAGAAACATAAAATCTCTCTTCAGAGGCCTGGATGCCTCTTCTGCTCCTCTCCTGAGCAGAACAGGTGACAGGCACCATGCCTGTGCCTGCTGCACCTCGAGGTTTCCCCACTCCTTGTTTGTGAAACATCTCTGAACTTGGAAAAAACAAAACAAATGGACAAAATGGGGCCAGCCCCTCACCTTCTGTTCACCTGTTAAGCCTAATTTCTCATCTCTGCTTTTTTATTTTTTTTTTAATCCTTAGTCATCTTTAATGTTTGTCAACTTAAAATGAGAAAAAAAAGGAAGAAAAGTTTACATTAGACTTTTATTAGCATGGATGCCTTCGTGGCATCTGGAGAAAAAGCACCCTTTCCCGATGCATGATCTACTGCAGGAGAGAGCACAATCAGAGAAGAAAACAAAATTTGAGCAACTGATTTAGATTTGTGTCTTGCATTACCCTGAGTAAATTGGTATAACTTAAAAAAACCATAATTGTACTGATAAGAGAATATTCTCTTTAGAGTTTTACATATTTTTTAAGCAATATCAGCTCTGTTTTCTCTTGCGTTTAGTTGCTAATGGACCTAAAATCTCTTTACAGCAGGTAATGCCACTGCTACACCTACCCTACACATCAGCCCTACTAGGGGGAATAGGAGGGCACTCAGCAAGAACAACTCAATCCCTGCTGCATCTCCCTGCAGCCAGGCTCAGAAACTCTCTTTTCCTTTCTGCTGTGCAGAGAGAACTTAGCATAATGAACACTCGAGAACAGCCTATTCAGGGTAGGCTTCCCAAAAGGAGATGGAATAACTAGGCATCAATCTTATCCATTTCACTTCTCTAGGGGAAAAAAAAAAATAAACTCCTCTTTTATATGGGTAAAACATCTGCTACAAATGGAGACAGAAGATCATAAGACTGTTGGTCTCATTGATCATTTCTTAATTTGCATTGTACATTCCTTTCTGTAATAGTGGGATAATTTGTACGGAATTACAAGTTGCAATTATTTATAAAATTGGATAGATGTGAGAAACAGCTTTTGGAATGTCTTAATCTGTACTGATGAAACCATGAACTCCATAGCCACRAACCTCCTGCAAACAACAAAAGAAGCAGAAAGTTTTAAAAAGGAGCTCTAAAGTAATTTTATATAGCTGCAGACAGATGCCCAGTGAGACAAGAAGGTGTGTAAGATGGGTCAAACTTTATGTACTGACTGATTACACAGCCACTGGAACTCTCACTGCATTCTGAAATTTCACTAAATGTGAGAAGAAAAACAAACTATATTGCTGAAGTCAGACAACTAAAACAGAGATGAATTAAAGAGATTAAAAATAGGGCAGTAAATAAAATGAGATGCTGCTTGAGAAAAAGGAGTGGGAGCACCCCAAGGGGCAAACACATGGAACATTGGTGTACATACACATATAACTTAGAAAGGGGATGGAGAAACCAGGCACAAAGTAACCTGGATGGGAGTGATGAAGACTGGTTTACCAGAAGAAATTTTCAAAGATAAATATTAAGTGTTTTGTATACATACAGGAAAGGTCCATCACAGCTGGAAAGGAAATATTTAGGGAGTTTCACAGACTGTAAGATAGAATTAGGATATTCCAAACAACTCCCTGATGGACATGTAATGAACTGAAGAGACTTAAATCCAAGGAAAGACAGCAAGGCTTTCTTCTTGTGTGCATGTCAAACTCAACAGGAGCAAAAAGAAAGTGAGAAAGTATCCTGGCAGGAATTATCCTATTTCAAATCCTCGTTATTCTTATTTTAAAAAGAAATCTGGAAGGTTTTTGAAAAAGCCCTTTGAAAGTTTTAACTCCAAAATCATTAGTGCTTGACTTTTTTTTGGCAGCATGGTGGATTTACAGCAATAACCTGGAAGCTTCTTCTGACAGAATTATAGACTCTTCCAACTTTTAGCTTTGGTAGACACATATCACCTGTAAATTGGCTTAAAACATACACACACACATGCCAGTTTTGACTGCATCTCCTGCATTTCTGAATTCCAGCTAATCTTGGGAGATGCACAGGATCAAATCCTGCAGTGTACATGCCTGCCARAGGAAGCCAAGCTGATCTCACTGGGCTAATGAATGCCTAAATCCAAAACAAGAGAGGCAACTGAACATCTTGAGCAGCTTAAGCCACACAATACCCAGTGTGACCACAACAGCAAACGTAAGAAATGTGCAAACCACCACCTGTTATGCACAACACTTTATTTCTGTGCTCTCCAAATAAATGGATCAAGTACTCTCTACTTAACAATACTACAAAGCATGCAGAAAAGATTGATCTTGTAAAATGATGAACTTTAGGAACTGCAGTTGCAACTGACAGCATCTGTAATTAATTATTCTAAATTTTTATCCCTTGGACTAAAATTTTTTTAGCAATATGAAAGAGACATAAAGCTTTAGGTCAAAATAATCTCTCTTTATCTCTTTGGTCTAAATAAAGCCACAGAAGAGCTTAAATGAATTTAAAAATATAGCAAAAAACGTACAGTGCAATGTTCTTAAGTACAGCTTTGCACTACATCAACAATGATCATTATTTTCAGTGGGGGAAGAGCGAAACCCTAGAAATGTAGTTTTAAACAAAAATACATAAATTGCTGTTTGTGCTCAGCCTCTACATATTGCGCATCAAAGCTGGTACAGAGCTGCACAGCCTCGAGACTGAGTTTAAGCAGATCTGCTGTTATGACAGCAATAATTTTGGACTTACATTTCTAGGTCTCTGAATTGTCAGTGTAATTAAATTCACACAAATTAGTCTGGAAAGGAATTTTCCAGAAAGCTATCTGGGGCAACATGTGGCTGATCATTTGTACTTGGGTCACTAAATGTGTGGATCACACAAATACCTAACAATTCAGTATTCTACCACAATAAAACTCTAAAAATGTCACTATTGTAACACAAGTTCATGGGTTTTTTAGGAATTAATAACCCATAAATCTCTTACAGCAACACCTCTGCTTAAGCAATCAAAGCTTTTGGTGACAAATGTAAACTGTGGTCTGTACAAAGATTTTGGGTAAGTATAAGGAAGCATAATTAGAAAATTATTTCCCTTCTCCCCTCATCTAGAAGAAATGTGCAAACCGCATTGAAATAGAAGGTGTGACAAATGCATTGATCAAGATTTAGTGGCAAAACCAGTTTGTATGTACAAGGCCTAAATTATCCTATTGCTCTCTATCAGCAAAACTGGGACAAGAATTCAGGTATAAGACAGACTGTATTCAGTCTAGGCATCCTAATTTTCCAAGGTCATTACTGTTCAGGCCGTTTTCAGTTATAGATATTTTTGTTACTCCCAGTTGAAAATAACTCGTTTTCCTTAATGTTCACTGCATACTTGCATAAACTGTGTGGCTGCAGAGATAACTGATTCCTGATTCAGGTAGCATGTTATTCTAACTTGTATCACGACTTTACAAATGGGCTTGCACTGACTTCAGGAAATAAGTATTATTTTTATACATGTGTCATATTTGAGTAAACACATTTTTATATATGTGTCGTATATGAGTAAACGCATTTTTATATATATGTCATATTTGAGTAAACACATTTTTTTCTGTTAAATACAAAGAGGTGTAGTTGGCATCAGTCTATTTAACACAGTGTTGCTCATTGTTGTAGTTTCAGGGTATAAGGCAGACTGTAAACAACAAACATTTGGTGAAATCCCCATATAAGTGAGGACTAAAACCAAAGTGGAAATGGAAGCCCCTGCTTTCCACACCTGTACTGAATCTGGATGCAGAGGCCAAGAAGGGCTGGAAGCCACCTTCCTCTTGCCTTTTTCTCATGRACGTGAAACATTTCTGCTCCCCACAGTGTCCAGGAGCAGCCATGGGACTGCAGTGGAGTGAGGGTTGGTCACAGGGACCACAGAAAACCTCCTCGTGTTTGGCTTCTCAAGGCAAAGTGCAGCTGCTCTGCATGTCTGGAAACTAGAAAGGGATCTCAGTAGAGCAGGGCTCTTTCATATCTGAAGAGTATTTAACATGACTGTGTTCCAGCCTGATCAAAGCTCAGTTTTATCATAAGGAAAATCTTTGTAGTCGTCCTTTTCCCTGGTTCTGAAGAGTAAGTCATAACTTAACACCTATAATTCTTTAGGTTAGCTGCAAAAGAACAAAAATGCATTCCAGGAAAATGTTATATGTGGTTATAATAAATTAAAATCTTTACTTTTATGTAAATTGATTAATCTTAATTATAGTTTCAAGTCATTATTAAGCGCACAGGTAGTCCCTTTACTTTGAACATGATTTTCTCTTTTCTACAATTTATTTCAAAATTTAGCTATCTGTTTAAAACRGATTTCCAAGGAGAAAAACAATACTAAACTCCTCCAGTATGACAGGAAAATCTCTGAGAGCCTCTTTGTTTAGAGGGAATTAAACTAGCAGAGCATTTTAGAATTCAAGCAACAGGAAGTAATTGTTTTTACCTTCTTCAAACTTGTTCCTGACTTTTCAAAAGAGAAAATTAATACCTATTTTTAGTCTTAAATACATAACATCGCTGTATTTTTTTCAACTCTTGAAAGAGCACTTTGGTTCTCAAAACCCAAAGGAACTTGGGCCTCACATGTGCTCATTCATTTGACCTCAAGAGAGGAAATACAATTTACACTTGTCCTCTATCCTACAAAGTCTTGCACTAGTGGGACACATTGAATATTATCAAGAAAAGAAAATTTAAAAATATAGAGAGCAACAGCTCACAGTGAGGAAAATAAAATGAATAAACATACTGGAAGTWATTTCACCCACTCAAATGTTTTTCATGTCTTTAAAACTTGCAAATGCTTTTTGAATTTATCTAGATGAATCTAGATGTATTTAACATTTGATGAAACTCCACAGCTTGTTATGCTCCTGGAATATTTGGGGGCTGAGGTGGGAATAAATCAGGAAGCAATTTAAGGTATAAAAATTTTAAAATGCCTTTTTAAGGAACCAAACTACTTTCTGAAGACAGGTTTTGTTTTTAAACTCAGTTCTGAATTAAAGGGAAACTTTCTGAGGTATAAGTTAATTGCAAGTGTTAGCTTTCTAGGGAATGAGCAGTCTACTGGAACAACACCCTCCACAGAAAGCCTGGGCTCTCACATTCCACCAGAGGGCTGGGAGGCCACGCTTATGCCTCTTTGGCTTTCCTTTCTTTGTGCTTTTCTCTGTCCTGAAGCTGAAAGTAGACATCAAAAAGGAAAGTACTGATTCATAAAATGCTTAAATTCTACTGCAAGACCATAAWTGCAGTTTCTCATATATTTTGCCTTCAATATCTGTCCCATTTCCACTCCCAGATTTTTTAATTTCTTGACTGTCAACTGTCTTTACCTACATCAAGTACTAAAATCTGGCTTTCTTTCACTGTGAAATAATTATCTCATACTTATGACCTGTAAAACACTTCATGCCACTGCTATGCCCACAATATTCATCATGTATTCTGTTTTAGCATCTATTAGTCAATTTTAAAGAATGTAATTAAGAGTATGATAAGACCTTGATGGCTCATCCTCAAGATGTGCAACCCAAAGCAACAGAAAACTTTACTTTTTATTTATATTTATATAATTTTTCCACTACAAAATTAATGAAAAATTCACTAAGACTAGTGGCCTGGACTTTGTTAGAACCTTTATTTCATAAACAGCTTTTTTGTCCTAATTCTTCTTTTAATGGTCAGTCTCTCTATCAAGATTTTCTGCTTTCATGATTTTGCAGTTGTTGTCTTGGTTTACTGGATTTCTCTTTTTTGATACATTCCAGGAATTCTTCTGCTCATTCCTGCTCTACAATATTTGCTTTATCATGTGTCATGGAGTGATATTCCATGATCTTGAATGATTGTTTTCAAATGCCCATATGACAAACATTGTTTTTACGTGAGTATCTCTGAGAGGTCCATCTGACTCTCCTTTATGAATGTATTACATACTTGATGTGTTCAGACTTTGCAATTCACCCTCATGAAGCCCTTCAGTGATACAGAAATATTATTGACATTTTACAATGGAACAGAAAACAGGTCAGCTTATTAAGGTATCTAAATGCTTAAAGATGCCTTTTGGGGATTTTCAAGGTTGCTCTGACATATAACTCTTATTGAACTAATTGAAGATTTTTCACTAAATGCCTAATTTGCATTTTTAGTCTTCTGAAAAGCTTTAAAATCTGACTCACTCRTGTCACCCTTGAAATCCAGTGGACCAGCATGTTAAACCCAAACCTCATTAACCCCTTAAACTCGTGCTCAAAGCACATGCAGCACTCCCCACAACAGGGGAAAAACTGCTGAGATACCCTGAAGAACTGAAAAATAAAGATGTGGCACACACCACAGGCATGCAGTCCCCTCCTGGCCTGAGTCACACAGCCAAGTGCATCAGATGTCAGGAATGGATCTCCAGGGATCTGGCTGCTCCGTGCTGGGGCTGAGGGACACCGGGAGGCTGAGCCTGGACACAGATGCTGGCACCAGCCTCAGCAGCCCCTCAGCTCCCTCCTTCCCCAGTTAGGGCTGGGTTTTTCCAGTAAGTCCTGACAGGGGACAGAGCCAACATCCATGAATGGCTTCAGCCAAAGGTGCTGCAGAATTGTCTGTACCCACCATGGATTCAGGCAAGTGTCCACTTCATTTCAGGAACACTTTTCAAAGCACGTCCTATGCTCTAATTCCTGCACAATACCTGGTCATGTACCTCATCAGCTACTTAAGCATGCACTCTTCTCCACTCTGATGCTTGTAGATCTTTTTAGATTGCTGTTTTGAGTGGCCTAAGAGCCAGTTACTCAGTTTGACTCAAGCACATCACCTTCACAGCACGGGGTTGGAAGCTGGAGCAAGGACAGCYCCGTCTTTTGCCCAGTTCTGGTAAGGAGACGCTGTCCTTCAGCACCACATCCCTATTCAGGCCTCTAGCGGCTGGAAAGGGAATGGATCAGCTGCCAGGGCTTTTTTAAGGCCGTTTTGCCCTTGTTAAGTCAATGAAACCCACTACACGCAGCAAGCTGGGTTCGGTCAGTGTTATTTACTGCCCTTTCACTSTGACTTGTATTGCTTCACTTTGGAAGTCATGCGCACTCCCTTCTTACAGCCCACAGCACCACAGCAAAGGACCAGCTAAACAAACCACGTGGACGGCCATACTGGGGTAAGAAATACATTTTAATCAAAGAAATATGAGATTAGGTAAATTAACGAATTCCCAACATGACCACCTCGCAGAACTATTTCCCAAGTCAGGGTTTGTGGGTGACATGTTGCCTGCTAGACCCTCTGAGACTGGCTGCAGCTGCAAAAAATAAAAACATTCAGATGGAGGCCAATGGGAAGATGCTGCCTGCAGCATAATTGCTCCGTGTTGTTGCACATTGGCTGGCAAAGGTTAGGGACTGCTGCTCTGTGTAATCGAGCAGGTTCTCAACAACACCGGAAGGCTGTTGTGTAATAACAGTTCAAGCAAAACWGGTAGAAATCAACACACTTTTTCCTTTTTCTTTTTTTTTCTTTTTTTAATCATCTTTAGGTAGAGGTGATAAATTTTTACTGAGCATGCCGTGTTTTAAAATCACTCTCAAACAGATGCCAGGTATTCTTTTTGCCTGAGGCTGATGAAAAAAAAAAAAAAGCAGGTAGCTTCTGAAAGAAATCTGAAAAGCTGTTATCCAAGTGGTGGAGGATAAAGTCTCCATATGCATTTCAAGTAGTTTCATATCCAAAGCAAGCACTGATTTAAGCAGACGGCTTTGGAATCATGACCTGATACACAAATACATGACTGATCCTTTAGTAAATGAAAATTACAGAAAATCACAAGTATCTGTCCTAAAATTACTGCTTATATGAACAAAGTAATTAAATCTGCCTATATGAACCAAACAATTAAATTTGTCTACTTTTAAAGAAACCCTATCAAACATTGCATGAATCACTCCAATTTGAATATTTTAAGTAGTGAAAAGCCAGAATGGCTGCAAATAGCTTCGGATACAAGCAAACTGAATGATGGAAAATTCCTTATTCGTTTGTTGTGACAGCACATCTTTTTCCTCCTTTGAATATGTTTTTATTTAGTTTTACTTGTTTTCTCCAAGCCTCCAGCATATTCAAGGATTTGTCAGGAAGTTGCACTCTGAGTGTTACTTCAGGCTGCTGAATTACAGAAAAGAGTATCATTAGACTGCCCTGTGCTAAATGGACTGATTTATTTCAGAGAATAATGAAGCCATGAATACTGTGCTGTGATGACTTGCTGATCTAATAGCAAGGCTTCCCAGTACTGTAAACATTTATCAACTTCTGTCTTAACTCACTAAATTTCTCCCCATACTGAGCAACGTCAACTYGAGCATGTAGAAATAAATATAATAAGCTCCTAATCTAAATTGCAATTTGCCCTTCCCTTGCATCCAGAGACAAATCTTCAATCTTTTCTGCTTTTGTCCAGCTTTCTCATCTTCCCTATGAGAAAGCTTCCTTAAGTTAAAGTTTTTAAGTAAGACTGTTATGCCACGATGTGGAAGCCATAACCCTGACAAACACACACAAACCAACCCAGCGTACATCCTGTGAGACCCGCAGCCCCACATCTGCTACAGGAACGCGAGGAACACTCTTGTTTAGCTTGCGACACACGGAGCCGGGGAGTTGCGTTAAACCGCGTTCCAGTCAACCGGAGCTGCGAGGCGCCTGGCCGCCTCACCCCGAGCTCCGGGAGGGCCGGGGCAGCAGCGAGGGAGCAGCGGGGCAGCCCCGGGCCGCCGGCACTGCAGCAGAGCCCCGGCGGCGCCGGCCAGGACGGCTCCGACCCGCTCCRGGCGGCAGCGCCCGCGCAAAGTTGCGCGCCCGCCCCCCGCGCTGCCGCACCCGCCGCGGGCTCGGGAGCGCTGCGGGCTCGGGATCGCATCTCGCGAAGCGCCGGGCAATAAAACCCAGCCTGACGGCACCGAGCATCGTCTCCCGGCAAACCCGCCCGGCCCCGCGGCCCCGGAGCATCCTCCCCGCCACCTCCTTCCCTGCGCGGGCAGGCCTCTCYCCGTGGCTCCCGGCAGCCCGGGGACCCTCGGAGGAGCTCGCCCTCCTCCCGCAGCCGGTGCCGGAGGGAGGCCGCCGGTGCCCGCGCCCCCGAGGGCGGCGGCCGTACCTGAGTCGCTGAGGCGGGGCCGGGCTCTGTCCCGCAGGTAGTAGATGAAATCACGGCAGTTCTCGTTCTCCACCGCCCCGACGGAGCACAGCTCGGCCAGCAGCTGCAGCGCTTTCTGGCAGATCTCGTCCTCCCTGTCGCCGGGCATCGCCCCGCAGCATCCTCGGGAGCGCAGCGGAGCCCTGCGGTCAGGC
>JACDOX010000255.1:345951-419838 GCA_014549065.1 Cardinalis cardinalis
GCGCCCCTCTCCGCCCCGGGGGCAGGACCGGCCCGGGCCCCCAGCGCACACGCTGCTCGGGGGAAACTTCAGAGGCGGCGCTGGGGCTGGCGGAGCGCGGGTCCTGACGGACAGCGCCCCATCCCCCGCCTCCCCAGCGCGGGCAGGCCCGGCCCTCCGCCGGCTCGTCCCGGGCCGGGCGCCCTTGCGGCTCGGTGCCCGCTGCCGCTCCGGAGCGAGCCCGTTCGSTCGGCTGGCGGAGCGCGAACGAACGCCTCGCTACCCGGAACGCGCGCCCTCACAGCCGGGAGGGGAAAGTGTTAGAGATGTAGCCCGGGCGGAGCGGCGATCTTCGTTCAGCGGATTCGTACGGACGGGTTAAAAAGAGTTAAAGCACGGCTGAGAAAGCTCAGGCACCTGAGACCCGGAGGGGAGGGCAGGAGAGCCTTGGCGGAGGAGGAGGGGGCTGAGGAGATGTCTGCCATTAGGCATGTTTATCCTGACAAGTAGGAGATCCGTAAGGTGCTGCTTCGCTTTCCGGGTTTGTAGGCTGGGAGGCTGGTGGGTGTCATGAGGGGAAAAGCTGAGAATTGGCTGCTCCATTTAACTTCATTTTTTTTTTCTCTCTCTCTCCCTTTTATAATACTTTAGGCAAATATCAAAGGCCACGGTAAGCTCAGGAAGTTCAGACTGGTGTGGATGTTCAGCCTTCTGTTTAAAGACTGCTGATAACGGTTCTAGAAATAGCATCATCTTCTAGTAGACGCTTTTTTTCTTCTTAAAAAAAAAGTATATCATCGAAATGAGGTSCATTTTGGGAAAGGAGAGGGTATTAATAAGAAAAGTTGTTTACTAATATAACTTGCCTCCTAGTGCTTTGGCAACRTTGCTTATGTCTGAAAGGCATTCCCCCCTCCACCTCCCCACCGTTTTTAATACAAAAATGATATTTGTAAAACATGATTGTATAAACCAGGCACAATTCCACCAGTAATCAGGCGACTCGCTCAGGCTGGCTTGTCGTTGTTAAGAATTAATAATAGATAATAAAATAATGTGTAGCTGTTACAGTTGTTACCATTGTAATCATATTTTTGAGGGCCAGAGATTTTGGTGACATCAGTATATGTTTTCACATCTAATCGCGTGAAACTCTCTGCTAGTCTCAATAAATGCGACACAAATGCTCATCTTGGTGTCGGAAAAACCAATGTCATTTGTTTGTTTCTCCAAGCATGCAGGGAGAAAGACAATTYATAAGAGGTACTGTCAGTCAGAGCTCTTCCTCTGAAACTAAGGATCAGGCTCCAGCCATCCTGCTGCTTACCCTACTGCAGTGAAGAAGGGGCAAATTTTAAAGAACTTTGTAGACCTAGAGGCACCAGAATGTCTTTTAGGGAAAAACAGGTTCAAGAGGGCTATCAGATTATTCATATGTGTGTAAAACCTCAAAGCTATCAGAGATATTTGTGTACAAAACCCAGTGATYGTGTGTGACCAGATTTTGAATTACTGTATACAATTTGCCTATAATTCTTATTTTATTTTTCATATTATTTAGCTATAATTTGGTAGTTTGGCATTGACCAAGACGGCTGTGCTGTTCTATAGCTTGACCTCTCTCCAGGACAGACAAATATATCAACTGCAAAGTGACATTAATGCCAGAGTGTGGTTTTTATCCTGTGGGACCACAAAGCCATTGCTAGCTTGGGATTCAGGCTTGCTGCAGAGCGAGCTCTGGGCAACCTGGTGATCAAGTGGTAATTTCTTTATCCTTCTCCTGTAATAAAAATCTTGCTTCATTTTTTTTGAATAGCAGCAATCTGAAGGTGCTGAGATGTTTGTAATACAGGTGCTTGGAGATGGAAATTTTTCAGTCTGCTGGAGGAGAGAAACTATTTYGACGTCACTGCTTGTAAACAAAGGCATCTATTCTCCAAAGCTCTGAGCTCTAAGTGCACTGTGTGAGCAAATGCCCATGTCTCTGGAGATAACAGCAGTAAATGTAATCAGCTGTGTCTCAAAGCAGGTGCAACATTTCCTTCCTGATCTTGCCTCTGAGAACCGGTTTATATCTGCCGTTTCGTTCTCATTGATTGCATGTTTGTCTTCTTGCAGGCACTCCTGGTTTGCTCCTGTGTCAGCAGCAGATTTCCCCAGTYGAGGGGACCATGTTACATTTGAGATCCCTAATGAGTGCTGCACTAAKTAACTTTGGTCTTAGAAGGTCACTGAATGATGCAGTGGGATGCTCTTATTAACCTTATCCTGGGAGTTACAATCTGTACTGACACAGTAAGTCTATTTTGCTTTTTACTGTTTAGCTCAAGATGCCCTCACACAATACAGTGTACTCAGGAATTAGAAAAAAAATCCCCAAGCCTGCTACACACGGAGTCAGAAGTTTAACTGTTTGACCTACAACAGTTCTGTCATCATCAATTGACACATTCGTTTTTCTTTTCTTGAAATAAAGCTTTTCCCCAGTGTTCTGGCAGCAGCACAAGGATTTCTGGCAATGAAGTCACCTTCAAAGCTGAGGCATCCATGAAACAAATGCATTTCTGGAAGCAAGTAAGGCAGCTTGCATCAGAATTTTTTTATGGCTGTGCTGCAACCAGAACTTATCAAGTGTTTCTGTAGAGTTTTTGTAATTGCTTGACTTAGATTTGGCCATTTGGGCACAGCTCATCATGGGAGGACCTTTTTCTTTAAAAAAAGGGAGGAAGGGAAGCCAGAGCTGTTTCAGGAAATCAAGATAACACATAGAACAACTAAGTCACTAATGGAGCACAACAAGCAAGACTTTTTTTTCACCCCAAGAATTCAAAGTTTGTGAATCTGTAGTTAAATAGAAGGACAAAATGGCTGAAAACAAGGAGAACATTGTTGGGGTTAAAGGAGGCCATTCCACCAAAGGCAGTCACCTGTAGTCCATGCTGGAGAAGGGAAATGCCATTGCGGGCCCAAGGATTAATACATCTATCAAAAATGTTCCTGTTATTGGSTGTGCCAGACTTTCTGCCTCACTCTCCCTCTTATATACAGTCACCGTTCTATTCTTAATGGATATATCTTCTGCTGCTGCTGAAAAGTAGCAAATGCTTAGGTAAACATACAAGAGAATGGAAATGTGAGTAACTACAACTGGGTGTTTTTTTTGAGATGATGTTTTCTGAGATGTGTCGTTCTTGAAATGAGTTAGTTATTCTTCACAGAAGGTTTTAGGAATGCTTCTAAGGAGAGGTTAGTTAGAAAATAGATGTGTTCCCCATATGGGCTTTCCCTCATCATTGACTTCTAGAGGTCATATGGAAACAAGTTAGTGTTACCTAAAGGGAAGGTGGTATCGTCACTTTGATGACGTTAACATGAAAAAATAGCTGTCCTTGAATATMATGGAGTCACTTGAAGATTTTGAGATCAGAATTACATACTCTGATGACAGAAAGGATAGTAGTGTATTTTCTTTATGGTTTTTATAAAATCTTAGGGCTTTTTATTTGAACTCGTGTAATTTATTGACACATGCTCAGATWTGAAAAACATAATGTATAAACCCAGTGTTAAATGCTAGGATAGTACCTATCTTTGTACTTTCCTCTGCAGGAGGCCTGTGAGCTGTTCCCATGTCAGAACAAGTAAAATGTCATTTTGGGGTTTTCTGAATGATGTTAGGGAGCTTTCTCACAGCAGGTCCTGAAGGGAGAGCCAATTGTCCCTCCTGAGCAGAGAAAAAGTGTGTCAGATGTCTGAGATGCCATCAAGTGTCACTAGAAGCTGTGCTGTACCAGAGGATTAGGAATGTAAATCTGACAGCCAGTGTCCTGTTACAACTGGGACTCAGATACATTCTACAGAGTGAGCTGAAGGGGTATGGATAAAGAATGAGTTGTCTGAATGGAGGTTATGAGCAAAAACAAGACTGCAGCTCATCAGTGGGACTTTTTATGGCTCCATTTTTTGGTTTTTTTTTGTTCAGTTGTTCTTTTCCCCATGCTACCATTGGACTAAATTTTGCTGCCTAAGGAAGACTTGCAAGCTCAAAGTAGGAGACACTGCACAGAGGACTGTAAACAGCTCAACATGAACACAAGCTCTTTGGTATGATGGACCACTTTCATGGCCTCTTTATAACAGATTACCATTTTTTTCTTGATCTTTATACCATTCACGTTGTTAGCAAAGAGTACTTTGGGTGCTGTAGCATGTCACATGCAATTTTAATCTGTCTTAAGAAAGCTTCCTTAAAACTTGAAAAACAGGGAGGAAAACACATCCCTTCTGATTTGCCTTCTAATTTGACAATCTCTTCCTTGACAGCTTTTGCAAAGTCTACTGGGAGAACAAAAAGAAGTGTACTGAATAATTCAGCCTTGAGAGCAAATTGAGCTTGAGGAGAATTGTTGCATTCCCAAGTCTGTGGTTTGTGGTTTCTGTTATTGACTGCTCACATGGATTGAAAGTGTTGCCTCTGCAGTCAGTGGTTTTTATCTCCCCTTCAGATTCTGCAATTTTATGTGGCTTTCTATCCCTAAACACCAACTCTCTGTTCTTCCAAATAAACACACAAGAACCATTGAAGAACCTTTCTGCTTCCAAGGGGAGCCATAGACAGCCTGCTACACTAATAAATCAGAATTTAACTTTGGACCTGAATGTTGAAGATAGTCCAATGAAAGTTGATGGAGTCATCATGTTGAGTTTGAGGCACTCTTCCTACTATCCTCCCCTCACGTGCTGGAAGATCCAAATTCTCAAGGAAGGTGAAAGTTTGATGTCAGAAAAGAACCTCCTGAGAATGGGGTGTCTAACTCACCCTGAAGTTGGTTATTTATATTAACATGCTGATGGAAGCCAGACAATAATAGGAGCTGGTCCTGCATTTTATGCATTGGCAGCCAACGAGTTAAAAATCCCAAGTTAATATCATTTGAGAATTTGTAAATGCATAAAATAYAGAGCCCATTTGCTGCAAGGTGAAACGATGATGCAACACCTGTCACTGAAAGTAGCTTGCCCAGAAAAATGTTATAATTGTGAGAATCTAGCCAGTATTCAGGATTCTATATAAAACCTGAACCATGCTCATCATTTCTTAAAGCCACTGAATAAAGTAAATGTTATTACCTCTAAAGCATTTTTACCTAGTTCAAAAAGCAGAATCATCTGCAGAAAAAAATAAAAATATATAGCCTAAAAATTGTTATCACATTGTCTAGTAGAACTTTTATTTAATTAACTCTTATTGACAATCTCACCGAGTGGTATAGTTCATATAAGTAAATATCTGAGCTCAGTCATAATGTGTACTGCAGGAAAGCTCTGCTAATGTATTTCCACTCAGCTGCTTGCAGCTACAAATTAACATTTCCTAACCAAAAAGAAAGAAATTAAAATGTTTGGTGGTTTTGTGATGAATTTTTAAGAGAATGCTAAGGAAGTAACTTTCAGTGAGGAGGATATGGTCCCTTATCCTTGAACTTTAAGAGATAACAGAACCTCAACCTAAAAAAGGAAAAAATCCAAACCAAACCGAATCTCACACCAAATTCTTAATATCCAAGAAAAAAACCCTCCTTTTTGATTCATGGTAAATTAATGCTTTGTAACTTAGAGATATCACTAGTGTTTGTGTAGTCATGGACTTTGAAAAATAGCTAAATCTATAAAACTTTTTAAATTAAGTGACAGGTCAGATGAGATCTGCTTGCAAGTGAAACAAATCCACAAGTCTCCTTGTGGAAGGATGAAAGTTTTTATTCCTTTTAGATCTATCTTTAGTTCTGATTAACATATAATCAAATAAACTGGAGTCCATCCAGAAGGCAGTTTTGGTTAAAAATAGGCAGTTAACCGCATCAAGAATATGCTTTCTGCAAGGTATTCTTGAGGAAGGAAATGTTGAAATAGTGTCTGTTCTGGGCTAAAAATCCCTTTTGCTACAAGCAGGAATTAAAATCAGAATTGTAGCACATGCATGCACACTGCTTCAAGTGCCAGAACACTTCTGGTTTTAGTTAAAGGGAACAAGGCATGTCCCTAAAGGCAGGTGCTTCCCAGTGTGAATCAGGGCAGCCCCTGGAGGTGTAGGGGGATAGAACATAAGTAAATAAAGGTAGTATAGAAAGTAATCTTACCCCCTAAAGAGTTGCAGCTGAGCAAATTATTAAGGATTAGGAATTGGCCTGATGTTAACAGGCTGCAGCTGTAGCCAATAAGAAGAGTGTTATAAAAGAGTGGATTGGTTGGTTGAGGAGAATTGGAGTCAGTTGGCTGCTGTGAGGACAAGGAAGAGTCAGTGCCTAGYGGAGCTGCCTATAAAAAAACCTCAAGGAGGTGTGAMAYTAGCAATATGGAACCCTTGCAATGTAATGACAATAGAACTCTTGCAATATAATGACAACTAATGGTAACCCTGATGTGATTTGGGARTAAACGTGGATTTGGGGAAAAAGGAGTTGACTATATGATCCCCTGGATTTGGGAAACAGGACTCGACTATCTGACCCCGTGGATTTGGGAATGGAAAGAGAACTTAAGTATCGACCAAAGTGATCCTGTGGTGATCTAGGAAAGAAGACTTAAACATTGAGCAACGTGATCTGGGTAGAGAAAGCAACTGTAAGAACTGGGAAATAGTAGTTCTATTATTTGGTACAATGTGTTTAATTGATTGGTAAAATATATCAATTGCAGCTATTAATGTTTGTCAAATATGAGTATAAAAGATTTTGAAGATAAGTACTTTGTAAACTGAGAAGCTGCAAAACTGAACCAACACTCAGAAATATATATATATATTAGTGCTATAATACGTTGTCTGAACGTTTGTATAACTATTAGTTCTGAATGAAATGTATGACTGTGTCATAATGTTAATTTATTTGAACACGTCCTTCTAGAAATTCTGCAACTCCATAATTAAAAGGAAAAGGGGGAATTGTAGGGGGATAGAGCATAAGTAAATAAAAGTAGAAGAGAAAATAATCTTACCACCTAAAGAGTTGGAGCTGAGCCAATTATTAAGGATTAGGAGCAGGCCTGATGTTAACAGGCTGCAGCTGTAGCCAATGAGAAGAGTGTTATAAAAGAGTGGATTGGTTGGTTGTAAGAGGAACTGGAGTCAGCTGGCTGCTGCAAGGACYAGGATGAGTCMGTGCCTGGAGGAGTTGCCTACGAGAAACATGAAGGAGGTACAAAACTCTGGCAATACGGAACCCTTGYAATGTAATGACAATAGAACTCTCGCACTATAATGACAACATGGAGGAGTCCTGGAATGCTGCTATGAGGATCCTGAGCAGAATCCTTTCCTTAAATCTCTGGCTAAGGATGAAAAACTTACCTTGAAACTGCCYAGCTTTTGTAACAGCTGATTTGGGCACCGCCTTGTTTCTGGGCAAGGGATTGACAAGAATAACAAATTGCTCTCATCCAGGTGAARGAGGAGAGGAAGGAATCCAGGGGAACAGGATGCCTTGGCCACACCGTAACTCGTGGTACCTCGGTGCAATGTGTGCCAGCCTCCTGTTCCTGTGTATGGCCACAGCACCCAGGGCTGGGCATCAATCTGCACAGGACAGGGAGAGATTTGTGGGGTATTGGGCATCTCCCTTCCCAACAGACTAGCAAGCAGCTCCTCTGCCCTACTGCAGTTGAAACACTGGGGGGATAAATGAACTGTGCTGTGAGATACTTTTGAGGGAGAACCAGGTAAGCTGTTTCTTTGGCAGAGGCATAATTTAAACTTGTGACTGAGTCCCTTGTGTAAATGAGTTTTTTCAACACAATATAAACACTTCGATCAGCAGAATCAWGTTTTTTAGAAATGTATGTCTTTGTGATGCTGAGGCAAAAGACACTGCAGTTTGCTTTATTTATTGTAATAATTATAACCTATACCTTAAAACAGTTTATTCTTTGATCCTGTGATCACCTGCCAAAAGAGCTAGGATGTTCCTTCTCTGAGGATGTTCTGATGAAGCTGATGCTGTGTGGTAGGTCCTGGCCACCTGCTTTACTTGGTCATGTGAATGTTCTCCTGAGTCATACTCCCAAAATACATTGTTGCCTAAATCTAGGGAAAAGTGACAATCAGTAGCGGTTGAACTTTCATATTACAGCAGAATTTGTGTTAAAAATAAGTTCTGACAAATGATTACTTTCTGGAATACATGAGTTGCTTGCTAAGAAACTAGGTAAGCACCTAGTTCACTGTGTGAGAAGGGTTTCTCTTGCCATTAATTACTCCAGGAACTAAAGTCCRCACCAAAACACTACATAGGAAATTGAGATTAATGTTCCATACTTTTCTGGCTAAATATTGTAGCTGTCAAAGAAATGTTCACCAGCCTATGTCAGCTGCTGTTAGGTTTCAGAGCTCATTCTTCTTTAGGCACTGAGATTTTCAGCTCTTTTCAATCATGAATATCCCTGCAGCCAGAAGAGTTAAGGTTGCTTTAGYAAGGCAGAGGGCACAGGCTCATCTATAAGTTGTTCTCTGAGCCAGAACCTGTGGGGAAAAAATATTTTCTGTGATGAAATTACTCCTGGCCTCACCTTTTCCAATGTGATCTATGTGAGGTGCTGTTTTACTGAAATCCTGCTGTTCTGGCTACTGTGGATTTTGATTTTGGAGCAGTGCCTGCCTTTGGGAGAGGATTCTGAGCAGTATTCCAGGTGGCTGCTGGAGCCCACCTTTGAGGGGAAATGTAAAATGGGCTTGCTGGTCCCAGTATTCCCTAGGGCTGTCGCTGCAGTGGTGCTTGGAGTGGGTTGATGCCAGCAATCTCCTTGATCAGTAACAGAGCTAGTTTGAATTCTGCTGAGGTGTGCGCCTGACTCCATGGATTTTGTGTGAAAGTCAGTGGCCTCTTTTCCCCATATTAGAAAATAAAAGGTGAAGAATGYATAATCCACCCTGTACTTGTGCTGGCTGGAGCAGGGTTTGTAGACTCATGGGGAGAAACAGAGTGAGTTGACGGTGTGAAGCTATTGCAAAAAGAGACRAATATGACTCTGCAGTTTATGGTGAGGAATATTGCATGAAAGACAAAGAACGTAATTGTTCTGATTTGAAATTGCTGATGCTTCATCTAACACAAGTTTTGGATACTGCAATTTCAGATATAGATGAGTTGAAGAGTCTCCAGAAAAAAGMAACAAAAAATAATCTTACAAAACAATGATTTGTAAGCGTTTCCTGTGAGAAAAAGCTAAAAGAAATASATTTCATAAGCTTTTCTAAAAGAGAATGATGTTATGACTGTGGAAAAAATTGTTGGCTTTGTAGCCAGGTTTTCTGGCTTCTTCAAATAGAAATTGAATACGATTACACAGAAAAAATGGGGCAAAATATAATCAACACAACGTATAGGAAAGTAAATGCATTTTCTATTCAATAMAAGGTGATCTAACCAAATAAGAAAAGAGTTTAAGTGAAAATGCATTTTTGTCTTAAATGAAAATTGTGCAAAAGTRTTTTACATTGATGTCTTAGAAGTGGTTTAGTTTAGTAAAATTTTATTTTGATTTAAAATGTTTTTCTTGAATGAATAAGCATGCCTTGCTGTTGCATRTGTATTAAGTTCAGAAAAAAACATAAAAGGTTGTCTTAATTGTTCCAAATGCAGCCCATCTCAGGTCATTCAATATCCGGTGCAGCTCACACCAAATTCCTTGGGAAGACTTGTGGTAACTTTTTCCACGCTGTAAAACAGCCTTTACTCCCAAAGTTGGGTAAAAGCAATGGGATCTGTGAGGGTGCCTGTGTTTGGGGTATTTCAGTCCATGACAGCAGCCCGCTCTGAGATTTTTTTTCTGTGTGGGGTCTGGGGATTTTAGTTCAAGGTGGATCTCATCTTGTCCTCTACACCTTGAGTTCCCACTGTAAATTGTGGGCTCTCTTCAGCACTGCAGTGTTGCAKAGAACCAAGAGATTTCAAGATGAAACGTTTACAGTTCTTTCTTCTGAATCACACAGTGGACTTAACTTTTCACACTTTCTCTTTTTTCACTTTTACTCCAAAAATGTGAAATGATTAAACCAGACAGGTATGTCTACTTCTCAGTGTATACTTTATCAAAGTACAGATGTGAGCAAACTAAGGAATGTGTGATATGATTTTTTATTGGTAGTTCTCCTTACTGAACTGTGACTTAAATTTCTCTTCATGATTTAAGAAAGATGTTATTGGTAACAGCCTTGCTCTTTCCTGACAGAYGTGCCAAATATCAAGGATACAGAAATTTATTCTCGTATTGATAGCAACTAGACATTGATATCCATCAAAAAGATCTTCCAACTTTTTGTTCTGTCCAACAACTTTATACTCAGAAAACAAGGAGAAATTATAATTAWTATGATCACTGTGTTTTTCCAAATGCTCATCTGTCTCTCACAGGAGATTTTAACCTTTGATCAAAGTATCTAAAACTACACAGTAAAGACCTTGATAATTAACAAGTCAAGATTTACACTCAGTTATGTCTCACAACATAAGCCATATTTGTGTCAATGTAGAAACAGTCTCTTCTGACTGGATTTTCTGCTTTTCACATTGAAACCAACATTGATTAAGAAATTTTAATTAACTTACTGTAGCCTTACATAATCAGAGTGTAATTTCTTAAGCTGAGAGTTTCTGACCTGAAAGTCATATTTACAGTTTGTATCTGCATTTAAACTTTCCTTTKGTTCATTAACATGCACCCAGAGATTAATGAGAAGTATCTTTCCAATTATTTGAAATTTGGAGGACTTTTATGATAGCTCCTCTTCTAGTATGGGCAGAAACCATGGTTTTTTTACAGTGTTTTTTGGTTTTGCTGATAAAAGTGGAACTGCCTTCTTTGAACCAAAGACTGTCATTTTGGGAAGAGAGCACCCTGAAGCAAATTCCTGATACCTCCTTCTGTATGAGTTTCCTCCCATTGCCATATCCAGCTGGGAGGAAGGAACAAAGACTCACCTCTTAAATTCTTTTCTCCTTGACTCTCTCTGAAAGTTTATTTTTCTGATTAGCATTCCTGAACCAAATGAAGACACTGGGATTTGCTTACAGAAACCCGTTCAGTCCCTGGCAGTTTGTGTTGCTGTCTCTCAAAGGCTTTGGCAGAGTGAGCAGTGAGAGGGACTTCTCTATTTTAGCATCTGGATTAGGGTTGGCTAACAAGGTTCTTCTTCCTCCCTTGAGACCTCAGATGCCTTCCCATTTCTCTGTATCTTTTGTTGGGTTTTTTTTTCCCCTGTGGTTGTTTCTTTATTTTTCTGTGGTTGTTTATTTTTTTCTCTTGTGTAGCTCATAAAGTCTTTACTCACAGACGTGAGGGGTTGGATTACCTGCTTTCCCCAGGAGTCTGAGCTCTTTAGTCCAGACTCCTTGTTGCCATTAGGTCAGCAGACTGGTGCCAGCCTGCTTACTGCAGATTGCCCTCACCCAGGGCAGCCAGCTATTTTTCCCTCAAACCATGTGGAAAAGGAGAAATGATCCATAGCCAGCCACAGTCTTTGTTTTTTCCCTGCTGTTCTGTTTCTGTTCATGTGCAGGCTTTTCAATTTCATGAAGCAGCTTTACATGAAAGCTGAAATGTAATTGCATCCTCCTGAGTAAAATGGACAATTTCTGTGCTAACCATGTTTTTAAAGAATAAGATTACAGCATTCACTCTGCTGCATGCGTTCTCTGCAAGCGAATCCCTTTGCTGATGTAAAGGGATTAAATATTCTAAGACACCAGCCAGACCAATGCTTTATAATTCCATAAGTGTGAAGAAGATCACCTTCCTTATTTTTGTCAGGGGAAGAAAGAAAACATAACAGGGAGGCCTCTTTCAATACACCTTGCTTCACTCTAGCAAATACAAGTGAGGATTCATTTCAGCCTACATTGTGCTTGCTGTTCCTCTCAGCTCTCCATGTTAACTTACACTATAATTTCCTTGAGGAGTTTTTGGTTTTCTGGTATGCCTTGTAGAGCTAAGGCAACAAAATAAATATTGTGCAGTTTTCAGTTTCTGCTTCTTTGTTTTAAACTGAAACCCTGGAGTATGATAACATTTGTTATTCTAGGAAAAAAAAATAAAAGGGTGCAGGGTTGCAAATGAAACTATTTCAAATATCTTTTTATGCCCTACTTTTATAGTTTCTAGTACTCTTTCTTGCTCATAATATCTTTATATGGCTGTAGGAAACGGGTAGTTTTCAGTATTTTGTCTTTCATTGATTGCACTTGGTAAGATTTCCAGGCTCTACTCAAGCATTTTATGTTTGACTATGGGCAGCCATAAAATAGTTTCCTTATAGTTGTTGTGAGCATAACAGTGGTGCTGTATCTCACTGTCTTGGAATAATGGATGGACTTCTGTTTTCCCTGCCAGATGATGTTGCAGACTTACCAGAAAGAATACTTGATATCAAGATTATGCAGTGTGGTTCTTGTTACCAAAATTTGGCTTCCCCATCTCAAATCTGCACCATCCTGCCCTTAACATTTATTCTCTCAAAGCCATCTCGGATATCTCCCAGAATGGTGTCAACAGCCTAATGAGGAGATGGTAGGAAAAATAGCACTCTGGCTGTTTTAGGAGAGGTTGTATTTGCAAAGGTGGGAGGAGTTCCTAAACTCAGAACAACCTGAACTCAAGAGAGGCTGGGCTATCTGGGCAGTACAGTTCCACTTTGGACACAGCAAAGATAACTGGAGGTGTGGTTAAATTAAGTCTTGTARCCTCTCTCCCTTCTGGGAGCTGCTGGAGGGCTGATTCCCACTGATGTACAGTCCAGCAGATTCAGCAGATGTTCTCTGTCATGGGTTGAAGGGGGTGACAGGCTGCTTCTCCTCTGGTCTTTGTCATCCCTCCCTGCTGCTGATTGCAGCTGCTGCGGGACAGACCCTGTGGTGCCACAGCAGTGACTTTGGGAGCACTGTGTGCTCATCCCAGGCAAACAGCAATAGCCAGACAAACCCCAAGGAGCCATTAGAGTCTATGCCTATAAAATAAGATTATGTTCTGAAAGATGCTGAGCATGAATTCTGAAAAAAACCAGTAAGAACAGAGAGTGTGCAGGGTGACACAGAGAAATACAGAGGAGGCTCTGTGAGTCAAAGAGCATTGGAACTATGAAAAAAACTGTTATGAAATTAAAAATAGATGTATTTAACTACAGTGCAGAAGATTGAGTTATAAACCAATGAGAACACTGCTGCTTAGGGTCTTCGGGGAGGAGAGTTTGGGTGGATCATCAGAAGAACTGAAAAGGCCAAGATAACGAACTAAAATGTCCTAGTACCATAATATCCTCATGTGATGTCAGATTAATGAGTGAAACTGTAGGATGGGATTGTCATCACTGTGTGTCTGCTTCTGTATGTGAAAATCTAAAGGGTTCTGACAGCCTTCTTTTAAAGGAAATTCTTTAATTCCTTTTTTTAAAAGAAATTCTGTAATTCCTTCTTTTTCTTCATGAATAATCGTAGGAATTTTTTTTCTGAAATGCAAGGTGCTACAAATGCCATGGTTTTTTTCTTATTGCAAAGCACAAAAAAAGTCTGCATTTTCAGAGAACAGCTGGCTGTTACTGTGTGTTTACTTACTGTTAACCTTACTAAATCACGAGAGAGGTAACCACGACTAACCTAATTTTAGCCAAATTGAAGCTAACTTACTCTTCAGTCTCTGACTGAACAAAAGCATGCATCAAACATGAATTATGAATCCTAAGATTACAGGCAACCCTGGTGTTGTGTAACCACCTGCAGATCCTAATGCCAGGCATTGTTTAACATTCTAAAACGAAAATGGTTCAAAGCTGTTGTATTTTCTGTTTTCCTTTCCAAGGCAAGCAGTTCCCTTCTTTCTTCTTAGTCCAAACCTATACCACTTCAACCTCACAAGGTCTGCCTTTCAAGAGATCCTTAAAAATTCCAGAGAGGTAGTACTTGAAACCTGAAGCCAATGATTTTCCACCACCTGCACTACTTGTGATGTATGAAGACCTCTGTTAGCTTGTAAAAAGAAGAGTGCTTTATTGGAGACTGCTGGTGATTACTTGCTCTTTTAGGAAGCACTGATTTTGTGTGATATTTGTGTGGAGCATTACTTGAGTCTCAAGTTTAGTCTTCGATGGCAGATGCTTCTGTCAGGCCTTTAGACCTTTCCCATTGTACTTGATTTTTGAGAAGGCAGAGCCTATGCGGTTGGACAAATGCAAACTGAATTGGCTGTGCTCAGCACTCCAAGAGCAATAGCAGCCTTCTGGGGGCTCTTATTTCTAAATCCAGCCTTTTTTTTGCTGCYATAAATTGGTATCTGTCTTAAACAGAGTGATAGATAAATCCCCTRTCCTCCCTCCAGTCTTCATTTTTTTCCATGTGAGGTTTTAAACAATCACCATCAATTTCAGCTTTCCAGCTCTGCATTCCTGACTTTAAACCAGCCTAACCTCCCCTTTGGATTATTGCCAGAGGCTCTGTACCTGCTGTAGCAGGAGTAGTAATTGCTCTGTGGTTTCATTCCTGTGTCTTCATTTCCCATTTTTGACAGTCCATGGCTGTTTTCACCTCTGGACTTTCTCTGTGCCTGACCAGCCCCAGCCCAAGCTGCACCCACGAGTCTCACACCAGCTTTAGGAGGAGTGACATGACATTGTTTCCTGCTTCCTCAAGCTCTTATTTTAGCTGTGTGAGCATGTCAGGCTCCATCACTCAGCTGCATATGCTGTGCTTTTCCAAGCTCTATCCTTAACCTAAATTCCATCTTTCAGCCTGGCAGTGGGACTTGCTTGCTTACAGCTCTGTCCATGGTCCCCAGGTCACCTGGAAGGCTCTCAGCCCGCAGCACTCATCTCACTCCTGAAAGCTGCCTCCCAGTGCACTTGTAGGGCTGKCTGGTACTTGCCTGAATTGGAGTGACAGCTCATTTAGCCCTGCTTCCTCCAACTCTCATTTCAGGAGCATCTGCCAGGCTGAAAGCAGGGCTGAGTCTTGAAGGGTTGGTAGGGATGAAGTGAGTGCTGTGGGCAGGACAGGAAGGCACAGTCCATTCTGAAGGGGGTGGGAGAGGCTCAAGCACCTGCTGGGTTTTTTAAGACCCACGGAGATAAAATGTGTGATGGTGTTCACAGGGGTTCTTGYAGAAGGGAAGAGATGAGGATCTGACTCCATGTTTCAGAAGGCTTGATTTATTATTTTATGATATATATTCTATTAAAACCATACTAAAAGAATAGAAGAAAGGATTTCATCAGAAGGCTGGCTAAGAATAGAATCGCAAGGAATGATAACAAAGGCTTCTGTCTTGAACAGAGAGTCGGAGCCAGCTGACTGTGATTGGCCATTAATTAGAAACAACTCTGAGACCAATCGCTGATGCACCTGTTGCATTCCACAGCAGCAGATAATTATTGTTTACATTTTGTTCTTGAGGCCTCTCAGCTTCTCAAGAGAAAAAATTCTAAAGAAAGGATTTTTCATAAAAGTTGTTTGCAACAAAAATGAGGCAGGTACACGTCATATTCCAGGTGTAGCTTCTGCCTTACTTATGTATTTTAACATAGTTTTACCTATGGTCTTGCTTGTMTTTTATGATTTAATGCCTGTTTCAGCTTCATGAGTTTTCCTTTCTTGAGCCATCCCTGACTACAGTCTCAGCTGTGACCATTTGTCTTCCCATGATCTAGTCCTGAAGATTTTTTTTCCCCTCATCCCTTAATATATCCCTGGCCATGTGACTTGCACTTCCCATTTAAATTATGAATCATTAACTTGTGCTTACACCATAATTGTATCAGATGGAAGAAAGATGCATCTCTTACTCAGGCTGAAACTGAGGAATTTGAGTTACATTTTGGAAAACCATCCTCTGTAAGATGTCCAGCTGGAGCAATGAGTCCAGATTAAATTCCTATGTAAAGAGAGCTTTTCATCTCATTTATCATAGCTAGAATCAAGCATCATCTTAGAGCTTTAGGCCTTGCTTTCCTGATCCCTGTTCATAGTCTGAGCCTTATTCCAAGTAATAAACCTAGCCAAGTGATACCAGCCTGATTCTCTAGGCAGCCAGTCAAGTAATTTTTGTCCAAAATAGAGGTCTAATCCAAAAACAATTCTAGGTTTACAAGGCTTCCTATGGTGGTCCTTAGTACTTTTTAGTCCACCTGCTCTTCTTCCCAACCTTCAGGCAGCTGTGTTTGGATTACTGAATTTAGTTCTTTATTCTGTTTCCTGGACTTCAGACTTTCTGCTTGACACCTCTAGCCTAGAAATAGATAACTGTCAATTTCTATGCTGTGTTTACTTTGGTAGATAAATTGAGTTTATACCTAAGCAGGAGAAATCATAACTAAAATTTTGATTGCAAGCCTTTTGAAATAATGCATTTTCATGAGGAACTCAGTGTACATACACACATTTTCACTCCCAGAGATGGCTATTCTATAGAAAGCTGTCCTATTCACTAATAGCACTAGCAGTGTCTATGTGTAGCCTTTTCCTGTGCAATGAAATTACATTTAGAGGGTCTAAGGAGAAAGGCTGAAGCTCCCCACCCACCCCCAGCCTTCCCTTTGGGCTAGGTTTTTTCCAAGGAGAGCCTCTCTCTAGGAGAAGCACAGGGGGCACTTTGTATGCTGTGCTCTCTTGAAAAATGTGTCAACCTGCTACGATCTCTCCCTGGCTGCCGATCTCTTGGGAAGCCTGCCTCCCATCCAGGTGAGCCAGCATGAACGTGTGTGCTGAAGCCTTCCTCACCACGAGGCTATCCAAAAAGCTGTACACATGATTCTTCAGATAGATTAAATTCAGTCCAAGCACATTTTCACTGCTGGATTCCAGTGCTTCTCAGGAAGGGATGTTTCTAGGCAGCTGCCAAAGTGTGTTTCTTCAACCATTTGAATGGTAGAATTTTTAAAATATTTATCCCTTTTGATGATGAAGGATATTTATATCTTATATAAATAAGATATTCTTTCTTGAAAAAACAGAGTTTATCAATTTTACAAAGGAATCACTGTGAATTTAATGCAAAATCCTACCTGTAAATAGAAGAATTTAGGATGGAAGGTTGATGTTGTCAAAGCAGATTGGGAGCAGAAAACTCGGATTAGAATGAATCTGTAAACACAGTTTCCTAATACAACATCAGGAATGGAAAAAATCAGTTTTCAGGTCTTGAATTTTCAGAATGAGTTTTAAGATCTTTTCAGACTGAACAAGATCTTATCAGAATTGAGTGAAAACTGTTGGTTTTTTATTTTATTAAGAGATTTCAGGAAATGCTTTATATCAAGGCTAGCTGCATGCACGTAGTTATTGTCAGCTTTAAGCTCTTTTCCAAAAGGTATGAGGAGAAGAGTTTAAGAAGGCTGGCAACACCTAAGATTCCTGGAGTGCTCCAGATGTTCTGAGTGCTGAGGCCTTGCCAGCATCCTGCTGCCTCGAAAGATCAGCAGGCTGGTGGTTGAAGACAATGATGTTCAGTGATGTTGAGCTAAGTGCTTACACCCAGCAGCTGTGAGCCACTGGAAGATTTCCTGCTGCAGGCACCCTGTGCTCTCCTGTGATAAATTACAGATAGAATAGCCAATTCCATAATAAATTTACATTGTGGCAGGTAAAGCAGATCCTTTACTTCCTTCGAATTAAGATTGAGCAACAGCAAATAAAAATCACCCGTTTATTGATAAATCACTAAGGTCACAGACTTGAAGGGCTTTGATTGTAGTAAAAAAAATGAAACTCGTACACTCAGCCAAATTGTACTGCAGCTTTTTGATTTCTAGCTCTTTGACATACTTGTGGTTTTGAATCTGTTACTTTGCTTTTAGTTGAGGACTTTTGAACAGTCCAATGCTTTGTTGTTTGCCAGTGGGAGAGAGAAGACCTTTAGTAAAAGCAGCAGTTTTAGTGAGAATTCCATGGCTAAGGTTCATAATAGTCAGACCTTTCTTTCAATTGTAAGCAGCAGTCTTTTTTTTTTTTATTTCTGATGAAAAGAGAAGATTTGATAACCCTGCTTAGCCTTTCTCCATGCTATGTGATTTACTTTAATAAAATACCACTTTGCCTTGGGCTTTCTGCTGACTGTGCTGTAAGACTTGTACCCCAAAATCTCTTTGTCAATCACTGTCGCATCTTTTCTTATCTACCTTCATCTCTCTGTCTATTTATGTAACCTCCTGTATCGTCAAATGCTTATCAGCACAGGAATTCTGGAAAACACCCTGCCACAGAGCCCCCAGTGTGTTTCTCATCTAGCTTCTGAAAGGATGCTGCATGCCTGTGTCATGTTGTACCACACAGCTGGGAGTGCTGAGGGCCTTGTAATTAGGTGAGGAGAGGGAGGAGCAAGCACAGGACTGTGAGTGCTCCACACTTGATTTCTGATTCATTTTCTTTTCTCTCCCTGTAATGAGAGCTCGCAGCACCGGGAAGCTGCTCTGTGAATGAGYGATGCAAATTTCTTCTCAGAGAACCTCTGAGATGGGGAAGCTCAAAAGTGGTAACTTCAGCACTTTCTGTCTAAAAATAAGTTTCTGTGAGTACTGATTCTATTTGCCCCATGCAAAGTGAAAGACCATCCTTTATGTAAACAGGGAACTACGAACCAAATGARTGTAAGACATGCTTGACTGGTCAAGGGGTAGAATATGATAGAGCAGTATGGATATGGCAACAAAAGGATGTGAAAATGTATAATTCTGCAGGAGAATGAAGCCTGGATTACAGCTAGTTGCTTGTAAAACTCATCACAAATAGCAATGAGTAAAAAACCTGAGTGACAATTCTGCTATGGAGTTGGTAGTGGATTTAAGCCCTGCACCTGAGCATTCACCAGGCCCTTGCCATGTGGGTTTTCTTCTGTTACTTGCTCTTCTGTGTGTTTTTCCAGCTGCAGGGGAATAGAACAACTAGATCAATTCTCCAGCAAGATACCCTTGTCATTGTTGGAATTTTCTGTGGTATTGGGATTTTGCTGGTTTTAAAYTCTTTTCCTTATTTTGTTTTCTCTTATCACCAACTGTGCTCAATATCTGGTCTCTTAGTCTTCTCTGAAGAGTAAGCAAAACAGGTATTGAATGTGTTTGGGGAGTTTTGTATTTGCAATTTGTCTTATTGGAGAAATCCWGGGCTTGTATTTGTCTAGGTCTAGTTTTTTATATTTATTATTGCTATTTGTGTCTTTCCACAAATCCATTTCACACTGCAGCCCCCAGTTCTGGCATTACATAGTGATGTTTTTTCCCCATGTTTGTTGGCATTGTGCTTCATCTGATGCACCTGTGAGTTTGACCTGGAGCTGTCTTGCTCCTGTTCAGCTTTTCTCACTTCTTATTTTCTGCAGAATCATTGGCGCTGTCTCTCATGATCTCATTCAAAACACCTTCACACATTTATATTCCCAAAYGCTTCATTAGTCAGGTCTAAAATAACAGTTTCTTCCACCTGATTTTTTTTTTCTGTCTCCTGAATCAAAACTTTTCCTCATAATTTTTCCTGAGTTCTTCATTAGCCTGTGCCTAGGTAGATATTTAGGATGCAGGAACTTACCACCAACACTTGTGAATCTCTCAAGGGCACTTTCCCAACTCTACCCCACAAGTAATTCAAGGCTCTAAAGCTGATCTTGGAATTACCACAGAAAACCCATTAATCTGCTGCACAATTGCAATGTAGAACTGCTGTCTAGAGTTTTCATATATTTTAATTTTTTATTCATTTATTTTTTTTTTACTTCCTTTCCTTGCTGTCAGCTGAGCTAGATCAGGACAGGCTGAAATTAGTCCTAAGTTTCCCCAGGCATGCTCTTTGCTCCCAGCAGCACCCTGAAGTCCTGCAGCTCACCATCTCCATGTCAGCTCTACAGCATTCTGCCTGAAGTGAATACATGGAGGAACAACAGCAGGAAAATGAGGGTGAGCCACACAAGGAAGCCAAAATATGTGCAGGTACTTGGAGGTGGATGGTAAGCTTTAAATGGAGAAACTTAAAGCAATTTCTCCAAGAAAAAGCTGGTTCAGTGTTTCCCCACTGTGTTGAGAATGTGTGAGGGACAATAGGGATGTGGGGAAAGACAGGGAATCTCTTTAACTGTGCACTTTGCCAAAAAAAAAATCTGCTTTTTGTAGATTAGGAAGGCATTGAAAATGTGATTATACATCCTGTGGGCTCCAGTAGGTTTCCTGAGCTTGGCTGAGGAAGAAAGCAGAATCCTCCAGAGATTCTGGAGTGCTAAAATAGAGAATTGCTGACACAATGTAAATGTTGCCTTCAAGGCATTGCCAATGGGCTGTGAAAGGATGGATTTTGGGTCTCAGCAAGGTGTGCCCCATGAGCACTGTAAAGTTAGATTATTGCCCCTGTTGTTGGTTGTAATATGCTCTCTGTGCTGCCATGTTGGAGCCTTTCCTGCCTGTTATTTTGCCTTGAAGTAGAGATTGTTAATACCTGTTACAGAGGGTGCTCTGTTAAAAGGAATCTTGGGAAGTGACACCAGCAGCGAAGCTGTGTTGGCAAACTACCCAAGCTGTTAAACTTCAGGTTTGAGCAGCAGATTTTCTCTGCATTGAGCTACTTTCTTATGGCTTTCATGGCTTTACTTGCTTTGATATGACTTTGATACACTTGTTAGGAGAAGTCTATAGAGGTCACTTGTCTCCTTGGAAACCAGAAGATAAAATTACTCTAGTTGTATCTATATTTTGATATAAATAAGCTTTTTCTTCTCCAAAGGATAGCTACCTAGATACTGAAGCATTAGCGATTTTGTAATGATTTTCTGTCTTTTGCAAGGTTGASGGGGTCTTACAGTAGAAGAACAATCACAGCACTCTTAATTGACCATCTCAGTTGTACTATTTGCTTCACGCATCTTGCATTCTAATTAGAAATCAAAGCATTGCAAGATGTTCCCTTCACCTCCTGCTCCTGATAGTTTTTGGAGTTTCTCTGTCTTTTTGTCCAGTCTTCAATGCAAGGTTATTTCTATGCAAATGCTTTAAATAAAAACTTTGTGGAATATGTTCTTTCTATAAAACTTAGACATCTGTTGGTAAAGAGATAATTTCTAATCCGTGTCACTGAAGCAGCTGTTATTATGGAGTTACTAGTGCTGCCCTGCAAGGAGGAGGAACATGGGAAGGTGCTAAGAGTCCACTAACTGTGGGTCAGAAACACTTTTAGCAGATAAAATAGAAGTAGTATATTTGCTTTAAAAGTAGTATATTTGCTTTAAAAAGATATAGTGTGACAAGTGATTTTTTACCTAAGGGATTTGTGGTAAAAAGCAGCAACTAGACAGATGTGCTCTCAGGAGATTTAGTCTCTAAGCATTTCATTTACTGGACTATTTCTTATACATTGCAGTGCTTAATGCAGGGAAAAATGACCACCTGCAGGGAGCCTAATTGATCTGTAGCACAAGTGTTGACCTTATGATTTGGCTTCAGGCATTAGAAAGATGACAGTGTAATAGGAGCTTTCTTCAGTACAATATGTACATATACATACAGTGTAATGTGTGTACTCTAAGGCAGAGAATTGCTCCTGCCGTGCCAAAAATTCACTTTTTGCTCTTGTGATGCATCTCTGATTCCTCTCCACATGACACTTCTGGGGTGTCACATAGGTTACAGCAAAAGCCTGAGCTTCTCAACTCCTCATTTCCTCTAAGCCCTACTTTCCTTATGGAGGGGAAACCACAAGGTTTGCTTCTGTACTTGGCTATTAGGACAACTAGAACAAATCCATTTTTGGGACTGAGCAGAGCAGTGCACTGTTTATGGATTTTGACTTGAGAAGATTCCAGGTTGTGACGGTGTTCACAGGGGTCTTAGGATTGGGGAAGAGACGAGGATCGACTCYATGTTTCAGAAGGCTTGATTTATTATTTTATGATATATGTTACATTAAAACTACACTAAAAGAATTGAAGAAAAAGTTCTCAGAAGGCTAGCTAAGCTAAGAATAGAAAGGAAAGAATGATAACAAAGGTTTGTGTCTTGGACACTGTCTAAGCTAGCTGGGCTGTGATTGGCCATTAATTCCAAACATCTACATGAGACCGATCACAGATCCCCCTGTTGCATTCCACAGCAGCAGATAATCATTGTTTATATTTTGTCCCTGAGGCCTCTCAGCTTCTCAGGAGGAAAAAAAATCTTAAGGAAAGATTTCTCATTAAAAGATGTCTGTGACAGGTGACCAGAAATCTAGTATCCAATTAATCTGCTCAGAAGAATCAGGTGCTAAGACAGCCTGAAAATCCTCCTGTTGAGCAAACTCACACAGAACCTGTGAATCTCTGTGGGAAAGGATATCTTTTCTTTTTTTCTTCAGACGCAATGCTGAATGTTTTCTCTAGCAACAGCCAGTTTAATTGCCAGGAGTGTGTTGCACCATTCCAGAACAGCAGCTATGTTTTTGCTGTCCCCTGTGCCTCCAGAGCTGACTCTTTCACACATTGCACTTTATTGTGGGCTTAGGCTGTCCAACTGGTAGATTATTTCTCCACTACTAATAACAGTTTTGTAATTACTGTAACATGCAATCCACATTGTCTCTTGTGAAAATTTAGTCTCCAAGGCTGCTCTGTTCTGTTCAATTTCTGAGCTGCTAAAAATTAGGAAGAATTTCCTGACTGGTAGAGAGTGTGTTCCCTTTCTGGTCTGGTTGTGTGCCCTTATTTTCACTGGGCTCTTGGAGGCTGTTGGTGATAACAGAGTTGGAGACACACTGCTCCTAGCAGCATTCTGATTCTCTTTTCCTGATTTTTCCTGGTCAACAGACTTTCTCCTGTCCAAATGCCCACCAACAGCAGTTCATCATCAAACATCTTGTGGCTGTGTCCGCTGAATTTCAGAGGTTCTGTTGTGTTCTGCTTGGGGCAGGTTGCTGTAGAGCTAGAAATGGTTTGATGGAAAACTGGATCTGAAAGTGAATTTGGGCATTTGAGCAAGTTGTGTGGCACATGTTAGATGGCAAGATGGTTTTGGCATTGGAATAGTTTGCAGATGTGTTCTTTCTCTGACTTCCCAGCTCGGGACCTGAGTTTTGGTAACTTTCATGCGTCCYGATGAGTAATGGCTGGAGCCCAACTTTCAGTGCTACATTGATTCTTCTGAAAGGAAGCTTTTTGTAATCTGAAACAAAAATTTGAAATAACTTCTTTGTGTCTTTTTGTGCAAAGCAAAGCTTGTTAAAGGATTTCTGTGTGTTCAGGTAAATTTATCCATGGAGAAATAGACATGAGTTTCTATTAGYATTTAAGGTTCTGCAGTATTTTTCTGTGGTTAAACATTAGTGAGTTTCAAATGGGCATGATGATTAAATTATGCACAGGGGTGGTCTTTTCTCATTTATATGAAAAAGTTACTACTTTTCCTGACTTCTTCTTCCTGAGTTATAATGTAACAAGGGATAACAAACTGAGGAGGACTAAATGTAGAAAGATATGCCTGTCTAAAACTTTTCTCAATTTTTATTCTCACAGAATATTCTGTGTTGGAAGGGACCTACAAGTATCTGCAAAGAACAACTCCTGGCCCTGCACAGGATGCCCCAAGAGTCACACCCGGTGCCTGAGAGCATTGTCTAAACATTTCTTGAGCTGTGTCAGGCTTGGTGCTGTGATCACTGCCCTGGGGACCCTGTTCCAGGGCCCAACCACCCTCTAGGGGAAGAACTTTTTCCTGATACCCAACCTAAACCTCCTGTGACAACAACTTCAGGCCATTCCCTTGGGTTCTGACACCTGTGACAGAGCAGAGATCAATATCTGCCCCTCCTCTTCCACTTAAAAGAAGTTGTGACTGTGGTGAGTTCTGAGCTCAGTCTTCTCTTCTCCAGGATGAGCAGACCCAGTGTCCTCAGCTGCTCCTCACACAGCTTCCCCTCCAAAGCCATCACCATTCTCAAGGCCTCCTCTGGATCTTCTCCAGTACCTTTTATATATTTTTTCCATTGTRGCACACAAACCTGCCCCAGCACTCGGGATGGGGCTGCCCCAGCTCAGAGCACAGTGGGACAATCTCTCCCTTGCCCTGCTGGTGATGCTGTGCCTGATGTCCCCAGCGCAGGGATGTCCCTTCTGGCTCCAGGGCACTGCTGGCTCACACTCAGCCGGCCAAGGACCCCCAGGTCCCTTTCCCTGGTGCTGCTTTCCAGCCCCTCATTCCCCAGTCTGTCTGTAGGTCCAGGGTTGCCCATCCCAGGTGCAGAATACAGCACTTTCCCTTGTTGAACTTCATAAAGCTGGTGATTGCCCAGGCCTCTAATTTATCAAGGTCTCCATGCAGGGCCCCTCTGGCCCAAAGGAGACAACAGCTCCTCCCAATTTTTCATCAGCTCCTAAGTTAGTATCTCCCAAAATCCTGCATCCAAGTCATTCAGGATGTTGCAGAGCACAGAGCACAAGGATGGAGCTCTGGGGATCCCCATCGGGGCAGGTAATGTGGTGTTTGTAGATTTTTAGATCACGTTTTTGTGCTCAACTCTGAGGAGCTGTTGGGGAGATATTTTCAGAAGTAATGAATGTGAAGGCAGTCAAGTGCATGGCTACTGGAAAATGCCATGGAAGCTTACTATGAAAAAGCAATAATAAAGCAAAAGACTTCATGTAAATTGTACGTGGTCCTAATAAAGTTGAAACTGCCACAGATGAAGTCTTATGTGCAGAATTTACAAGGCCAAGATAGAGACTTATCTTTTAAGGCTACTCTGGAAAAGAAGATCAAAAGCCCAAATTTTTTCACTAAATGCTTCCCAAAATAAAAAAGAAAAAAATCTCTACAAACTACAATCACAGCACCTAGATGCCTGTATCAATTGGATTTTTCTCTAGGGAAACTGGAAAAGTCTGTTGTAGGAAGWGGAGATTAGAGAATTTTTTTTCTTTTAAAAGCACACAGCATTGACTTGTTGTTGCTCGTTTTGAACTAGACATATAACTCCATGTAATTTAATTTAGCTTGCATGGAAATCAATTGTGAATTGTCTCACTCTTTCCCAGTCAGTACTAAAGCGTTTTAATGGTTCAGGATTGATCTAATGAGCCCTGGAATAACTTATATCAAAGTGATTTGGTAAAGACTAATTTAATTTTTCTGACTAATACTGTCAGGATTTTAGCCTATTGGGAATAATCCTGAAAGCTGAACGGGTGCACTAAGTGCAGCTGAGATGGGCTAATAAAGCCTTTACTGGCTGTAGGTGGCTTAATGTTCCTTGACTTCCAGATAAAACTCTAGCTTTATGCTTCTAATTTCCAGCAAAATTTCCAGTTTGTGTCCATGGTTCTGGTGTGAGTATTCAACAGCAGAAAGAAAGCAGCATCAATAATATTAAAATTAAAAAGTGTTCCGTACTAGAAGAGCGTTGAAATGATAATTTGAATTTCAGCTGAAGGTAAAGTTTGTGCTGCTCTGCTTTCAGTTTGAAGTCAGCACTTTATGACTGGTTATAGATGTTTGCTTTGTGGAGGATCTCTACAGCTAGATGTATTTTAATGAATCTGTTTTTCTTTGGTGTGCACAGTTATATTAGTAACCAACTGCAGCTTGGCTTGAAATATTTTTATCCCACCCAGAGGGATAAAAAAAAAAAAAAAGCTGGGAAAAAAAGCTGAAAAATAAAAGCAAACATTTTGTTCTAATACTAATGCACAGTTTTCTTTGGAGTTTGTAAGAACCCTGGAACTTTTAAACTATTTCCTGCATAATGCTGTGAATTATTGACATGAGTCAAGTTTACATGAAAAAAATTGTCAGCAAGGTGGAATTTTCAACATGAAACATTTTTGAGTAGTTGGGGTACTTTGGGTGTTTTATTGGATTAGCCTAGCACTTTGGTTTTGAGAGATTTTGCATATCTCTAAAAAGGCTTTCCAGGAGATTGCAAGTGAGCTCGCTTTCCAAAATGCTTGAGGTGGATACAGTTGAAATTAATTAGAATGTAAAATGTGATGCAGAACTTCTCATGTTTCGTATGTAATAGATATAACGTGCAGGAAAGGCAGATTAGGAAGCCCTTGTTCTGTGGAAAGGTTTTTACTCTGTTAAAACTTGGTGACTTTGATAAACTATTCATAGATTAAAGGTCTCTTGAGCATATGTGCATTTTTAATATGACCCCAAGGGATATGTATGAAGATTTAATATTGTCTGAAAGAAATATATTTGTTATTTCAGTCATCCCTTTTACTGAGTTTCATCACTTGATGCTGTAGAGTCTGTTAAACAAATTCTAAAATAACCAGTCGGTTCCAAAACTTCGGGGTTTTTTTAAAACAATGTCTTTGTACAAATAGTATTTTCTCAGATTACTGGGGAAACCAGGACTCCATTGGGTTGGTTTTCCAAACAAAGCAACTAATTTAAAGATTCTTGCAGTTTATTTGTTGTGGCTACTGTAGTACCAGAAGGTAATTTACTAACTGTTGCTTATCCTGTTGACCTATTGATTCTGTAAGCTTTACATAAACTTACAAAATATTCTAGTTCTTAGAAATATTAGATTTATCTTTCTCATTGGTTTGAAAAGAGAAAAACGTTGGCCGCATTAGGATATTTGGGCTGATTGCTGGAATCCATTTTTGGGTAATAAAAATGCTACGTTAAGTTGCTATGTAAGAGGCAATGGAAGTGCTGATTCTACTTGCATTTTTGTAGGGGAAAGATACAACAGATGTTCAAGAGGATGTTGGGAAACAGCCAGTGCATTAACATAGCATCCAGTTTCTTCTTTTGCCTTGCTGTGTGAAAATAAATGTGGCAACAAGTGCAGCTATTTTTGCTATTTAACACAAATCTACTAAAGTAAGTTTGTTTGTGACTTTTTTATAATTCATCATGACTAGTCAGGAATCATTGCATGAGAAATGTTATTTGSGTAATGTTATTTGGGTTTTACTTAGACCAAATCTGAGCAGTGCATTCCTGGAACATGATAGAAGACCTCCAGTAGAGCTGTTATATGCACAWAGACCACCATTAGGCAAACATAAATATGAAAAGTAATTAAATATTAGAGCATTTGCTGAAGAGTCAGGAGAAATACCTAAAATACTGGTTTTTAATGAATAAAAAAAAAAGACCTTCCTAAGATATGCTGTAATATCAAGACCAAACCTCCCCATGCAGGCAGTTGGGTGCAGTGTGCAGTAAAGAGGCAGCAAAAGTTGAAAGTCATCAGAATAAAGTGCTGCAACTACACTACAATGAAATTAGCCTCTTTTTTCTTGTTCAATTTTTTCCCATTTCTTTAAGGCAATTTCTGAATCAAACAGAAATGGCTGCTCCCAGACATTCAGAAAGCAGGAATTAAGACATAGAATATGATAGCTCTTCAAAGTAGACAAAGTCCTTGGAAAAATTTCATCTTGCCTAACTCCTTCTTGAGCTGTTGGTACCAGCTGTGTGGGTTGCAAGCTGAAAAACTCTACTGGGAGATAACTACTCAATGCTGACTGAATTTTTTTGTTTCTTTATATTGCTCTTAATTTTATCATTTTTAATCTGTACTGCAATATATTGAGCCATGGAATGAGGAGCATTGCAAGGGTCCTTAGAAGTTTTTAAGTGTGAAAGGGTTTTTTTTTAATACATCAGTGATCTGTGCTGGACTCCTATGGTATGTGTTTCAGAAATACACATAATTTCAGTGCATGTGGGAAAAAATACAATTAAAATTGAAAAACACCATAACTTTTTTGGCTCTAGCTACGAAACTCCTATCTCTGGAGTCAATAACTGGAGTTTTTTTGTCCTCTGAACAAGGCTATGCTGAAGTAGTTCTGTATAGATATGCAGTGTAAATATGGAACATCACCAAGCTTTGCCAGAATTGAATGAGTGTCTGGACTTCCCTTAGTGTTGTGGTTCAGTTTTATGTAGTCCTGAGAGCAGCAGGGACTTGGGCTTGGTGATCCTTGTAGGACCCTTCTAATCTGAGATGTTCTATGTTAATTTATGATACTTTTTATTTTTGTTTGGCAATGCTGCTTTTCCTTGGGCTTTGATATGAAATTCCTGGGCAATACTCAAAACAATTTTGAGCTCTGGAGGATGTTTTGTTTTGGTTTTCCTCTAAAATAGTTAATTAGAGAAGTGAGATTTACTTTTGCAGGATGCAATAGGGAACAAAAGTAAGAGTTCAGAAAGAAAATTTGATAGAGCTATGGAGGAAAATCCCCAGGTGTGATGGTGTTCACAGGGGTCTTAGGATGAAGGAAGAGATGAGGATCTGACTCCATGTTTCAGAAGGCTTGGTTTATTATTTTATGATATATATTATATTAAAACTATACTAAAAGAATAGAAGAAAGGATTTCATCAGAAGGCTGGCTAAGAATAGAATAGCACAGAATGATAACAAAGGTTTGTGGCTCAGCTCTCTGTCCGAGCCAGCTGACTGTGATTGGCCATTAGTTACGAACAACCAACACGGGCCAATCTCAGATGCACCTGTTGCATCCCACAGCAGCAGATAACCATTGTTTACATTTTCCTCCTGAGGCCTCTCAGCTTCTCAGGAGGAAAAATCCTAAGAAAAGGATTTTCATAAAAGATGTCTGTGACACCCAGGCTTATGTTCAAGAGGCTTCGAAACAGCAGATTGCCAGAAGCAAATTATCTTAGACAAGAAAACCCACCTTGGGTTTTGTAATTTGTTGTTTGTTTTTTTTTTCTCTCTAAGATGCTCTTGGTCTCTGTTGGAGAGCATCTGATGAAAATATATAAGTCTGTGCTGAGGCATTTACCTGTCCTTAGCTGGACTGCCTGGCTGTGTCTAAATATCCTTTTTTCATTCCTTAATCTTTTAAACACTTACTGGATTTGGATGTAGAAGGCGTAAAGAGAAAAGCATGGTGGAGGGAAGGAAATAGTGGTCACATGCCACGCCTCCCAGGGCTGTCCTCTCCAGATGAAGCCATGGATCTGGCAGGCTCCAGACATCCTGCCATCTGCCACAACTGGTTGAGTTAGAACAGTTTGTCCATTGCTCTGTCTTATTTTGAAACATACTGGTGTGTTTATGGGATAATTTGCATAAAGTGACATCCGTGTGCACAACCTGGTAACTCTGAGCCAGATGCTTTTCAAAATTATTTACATATCTGCTGAATAATTTTGGCAAGGGAAATTCTGTACAACTCGCTTGTAAATAACTCGTGACAGTATTTCTTGTTGCAAATTTGAACTACCTGGATTAGAAAAAAATAAAATTGTGTGGCTTCCCTTGATGGGATGAGGCATAACGCTTCGTAATAGCAAGCAAAAGATGCTGTTGGTTCTTTCTGCCACCATTTTAAGACTGTTCCTTGCAAATGTGTGCAGCATCTCTGTCTTGTTGGTGGTGAATTCATGATTCCACATCCCTGACTTCAAAAATGCAATAATACTAATGCTAATAATTCATCTTAGGAAAGAACACTGCAATAGCTATGGAAATGCATTTTGCAATGCACTGCCTTTGTAATTTTGTTATCACTCTAACTACCTACATTTTTTCTGAGTAAATATATTTAGAAGTATGTAATGGAGTCTTGTTAGGAAAAAAAATAAAACTACTGGGTTTTTTTTTCCTTCTATTCTACATTGAAAGCTTCTCTCTCTTCTTACCCCTCACTATTTTCTCTTCCACGTGCAAGAAAGATTTGGCAAATGTATGCCTTTGGGGCTGACTTGCACAGGAATCTGCAGTGTCTTTAGAGTCCCACAATGACCTGCTGGACCACCAGAAACCATCAAAACATGCCTGCAGGTGAGCAATGCTTTATAAAGTGACTAGGAATAATTCAGTAATTTATATTTTCTGTACATTTTTACTCGGCTTGTGAGCAGCCCATTTTTGATACTGAAACTGGTGAGGACAATGGGCCCATGTGTCTCTAAAATACGAGTTTGTTGCGGTGGGGCAGAATGTTTTAATGGTCAGAAAATACCAAATGTTGTTAAACCACATTCTATATTGCTTCTGTCTTAAGGCAGTAAAATTTCCTCTGAGGTGTGTGTGAATTCCCATTAGGTTGGATAAGCATTGCAAAAATCTACCATTGTGTTTCAAACCTCTTTGATTCATTGTAAGAACATAAATCTGTTACCTGTATTAACACAGGCAGGGATTTCAACAGGGGAGGTGAGAGAATAATGCACAGAGCATCTTGTTCCAGTCCTTGCAGCTCAAGGCTTATAAAGGCATCTGTTAAATGCTGGATGGAGATATGAATGCTTTGGAAATGCTCTTTTTTTTTTTTGTTTTCCAGACACCATCATCCTAAATTTCCTGGAGACATGTTCTGTTTGTCCTGATAGCAGAATTTCAAAGAATGATTGACTGATTCTCTTATTAAAGACTATGCCCAGGAGGAAAAAGCTGCTCAGTCTTTCATCTGTCAGATTTTTTCATTGCCTTCTATGTGTTTTTGTTAACGTAACTACTCATGTTAATTACAAGCTGTAGCTTTATTTCAAATAATGGGTTTTTGAAGGTTTACCAACGATGTGTGTTTGTAATGTAGTAGAAATGTAGGGTCCTAATGTATGTTCTATTTTCTTCCTGCTGCTCAGCTGTGACCAGGGCTGTGTTAAGCAGAGGGGAGCTGGCACCCTTCCCACTCCTCCCCTCTGTTCAGGGCTTGCAAGACATGGAGTACAGTTTCCAGTTTGGGGCTGAGAAGTGGGATTCAGCCAGGGGAGTGCAGAAATCAATCCCTGTGCCAAGGCTGAGCCTTCAGCCTWGAGAAGAGCAGGCTCTGGGGGTACCTAATTGTGGCCTTTCAGTACCTAAGGGGCAGCTGGAAGGTGGGCACAGACATTTTAGGATTGTATGTTGTGGTGGGACAAGGGGTGATGGTTTCAGACTGAAAGAGGTCAATTCAGATGAGATATAAGGAAGGATTTTTGTGCAGTGAGTGTGATGAAACACAGGAGCAAGGAGATGGGGCTCTGAGCAACCTGGTCTAGCTGAAGACATCCCTGAAGACAACCACAATAAGTAATGGGTCTGGGACTCTGTCACTCTACAAACTGCTCTGAAATATTTTAGCTCTAAAATCTAAACACAACCCAAAACCCTGCTAACAAGGATAGTTGGGATTTGTTGCCTTTCTTTTCCAGATGGCATGGAGCAGGATAGCTGATAGTGCTTCCCAGCTGAATATTACCCTGAACTTGGGGCATCTTGGAGTGCTTTGGGGCATAGGAGAAGTGTCAGAATCATGCTAAGTGTGCACTTTAATCTGTTAAGCTCAGTGCCCTGGGGACTTCGATCAGCTGAGTTGAGTCAGACAAGACCTCATGGCTGGCCCAAAACATTGGGAAGAAATGACAAACCCATTGCAAATCTTTCTTGTGGTGTTGTTTTTTTTTTGTTTTTTTAACCATTCTAATCCATTTACCTGATTAATTGGGGCCACTGCTTTGAAAGCAGATTTGTTTTATTAGAATGAATTAATAATACACTTGCTTGTTGCTATGTTTAAAAGAGTCTGATTTATAGAAATGGAAGAATCATTTCTAAACCTGGATAGCTTAAAAATAGGTGGGGGTGATTGATTCTCTTGTAGCAATATAATGTCAAAACATGAGTTGAAGAAAGGACAAATAATGTAAAGTGTTGACTGCATCTTGTAAAACTCTTTTGGTGAAACCCTGATGTCCTTTTTAGTGCAAGCTTAGTTTAGCTTAATGTTCTGTGCTCTGAAAGGCAAAGATGTTCAAGATGACTAACTTACTAAACAGCACATCCTGTTGTGCTGGATCTGCCAGGGAAGAGTCAAACATGGCAAAAACATTCACCAGCCGTGTTGCAAAAGAAGTTTAGAGAATTAGATGTACAGGCAACTTCTGAAATCTCCCAGAAAGAATATCCACAACATAAATAAACTCACTAAGTTGCTAACAGCTACTTCTGAAAGATGTAGCTGGTAGCAATTTGGTACTTTGAAGAGGGTACATCAATCAAAGTTTCATGAAACAAAATAAGTTTATAAAGAGGAATTTTGAAATATTCCAATCCTTTCAAATCTTCATTCACGTGCTTGGTAGCTGCTTTGAAAATTCTGTGCCTAGTAAAGGAGACATAGCCGTTAAACTCCAAACAAAGCTGTGTTATTTCAATTCCTGTTTCTATAAATAGCAAACCTACAGTGCAACTGAAAGAGTTTGAACTTAAATGATTCACAAAATGTTAGTAAATGCACCTTGAGTTGTACTTTTACAAGAATGCTTTATATACTATTAATTATGCAGATGGAGCAGTAATGCTTTGTAAGACAATATATGTCTGCTGATTAGTTACTAAAATAAACCTCAACAGTTTGSGGGGAAATACTGTCTAATAATGAGCCATAACTTTTAGAACATAAACATTCATTTCTTGCTTTTTAACACGAGACTTTGTCTACTACATGTATGGTATCTGTACAAGCTCAAAGAAAATTCAAGAGCCTGTGGAAAATTGCTCAGTTAGTGAAAGGTAAATGAAAACAATGCTTTGGAAAACAAGCTATGTTTGGTGGGGAGAGAACTGTCCTGGGAGAAACTGGAAATGAGATTGTTTTAAATTTTCTGTGCATACCATCTGCTTAAGCACAAAAAAAAATTTTCCTTTGCTTAATTTTGAAAAACATTTCTTTAGCTTCTCCAGCTTCTGCTCTTAGGAGGCAGCAGTGTACATTATCAAGGATGGTCCTGTTACATTAATATCCTGTGGCAGTGTGTGGATTTAAAAGATGGAGTACATTGTTAACTGCTTAGAAGTTTCTCTCAAAGGACAGATTTTGCTTCAAGTTATTGTACCAGTTGTAAGGAAGTTAGGTGAAAGTGAAGAACTAGCAAGGAGAGTAAATTTTCTACCTACACTCCAGCAGCTTTCATGCTTTTTTTATTATTTATATCCCATGAATATTCTAATGGAAGTAAAGCCTACTTATGAGCATCTGGGTGGGAAAGGGAGATGTTAGAGAAAACATTATTTTATACTCTGTCTCACCACTTTAACTATTCAAAGAACAATGTTTCTACCTCAAATAGGTTTCAATAAAAATTTAAAACTAAGCCCAACAGTAAGTAAAAATTAATACAGAGGTAATAATCAGATGGCAAATAAATCCCGACAGCTTCCTTTTTTTTGTGAAAAAGGACCAAAAAGGAATTTGAAGATGTGATATCAGGGTGTCTGGTCTAACATTTTCCAACAGCACTTGACACAGTTTCCATCAGGAGCATTTGTTTACTGCGGAAACGCCGTACAAAAATAAATCCTTGGGAAGAACAGATATTTTTGCTGGGTATGCTGCGAGTGCAGTGTGGCTGTGTTGGTGTTGTACTGGGGACAGGCACAGTTTGTCTCATCAGCCCCTTCTCATCTCTCCCTTTCTGGGTCAGAGCCCGCGCGCCGATGCGCGGCGCCCGCTCACCCAGGGAGGATGAGCTGCTGGAAACGTCACCCCCGAGTGCCRCAGACACATCTTCTGAAAAATCCAATCCGTAGGATTTTTTATCCTGAGAAGCCGAGAGGCCTCAGGAACAAAATGTAAACAATGGTTATCTGCTGCTGTGGAATGCAACAGGTGAGTCTGTGATTGGTCTCATGTGGTTGTTTCTAATTAATGGCCAATCACAGCCCAGCTGGATCAGACTCTGTCCAAGACACAAGCCTTTGTTATCATTCCATTCCTTTTCTATTCTTAGCCAGCCTTCTGATGAAATCCTTTTTTCTATTCTTTTAGTACAGTTTTAATATAATATATATAATAAAATAATAAATCAAGCTATCTGAAACATGGAGTCAGATCCTCATCTCTTCCATCATCCTAAGACCCCTGTGAACGCCACCACATCCGAGGTGGTCCAGCCAAAGGGAAGCCCAGGGGAAAGGTGAGCCCTTGCTGCCCTGAGGTGCAGCTGGGGCATTTCAAATCAGGGCATCCGAGACTTTCAGAAGTGCTGGATGATGCAGCCTGTGTGAGCAAAATGTCAGCTGTTCTCCATATTCTGTTTCTGTAAGCGCCAGAGCTGCTGTGACTAATGCCACGTGAAATGAACCCGCTTTTGGGGTTGGAAATCTTATGCCTTTAAACCCATGTTTGAGACTTGTGCACATCATCATTTCCAGTCCTGCAAAAGATATGGCTGGACTGAACATACTGCTCCAGGGTCCTGATTTACAGACTTTTGTTTGCTTGGAAGTAAGGGATTTGATCAGATAAAGCCCAAATGATCCCTTTCAACCTTAAAATTATTCTCTGATTTTTGCTGTTGGTGGGATGTATTAGGTTTGGAAAAGGGCTTTTTCAAATGATCATGTCCTTTGTTTGGGGATAGAAAGAGGCATACGGCTTTCTGCATTCTTCTGCACTGCACAGTTTTAATCTGTGTGTCAGAGGAGTCTGGGAGGGCTGTCATGAGCAGCTGTGCTGTGCCACGCAGTCCCTCACTGAGCTACTCTGGGTGCCAGGGCACTGCTTGGGCTCGAGCTGTGCCACTCGCTCCTCTCTGTGCTGGGCAGCAGAGCCTCTGCCTGCCCCCAGTGCCTCATCCTACTGGCTCTGGGAGTGAGGCTGCCCTGGGGAATCCTCCAGGAGGAATGTCTGGTCATGGTTTCCACRGCTGGACCTACTCCCTGGTGCTGCAGTGTGACGGTGTTCACGGGGGTTTTCAGGTGAGGGAAAAGACGAGAATGTTGACTCCATGTTCAAAAGGCTTGATTTATTATTTTATGATATATATTACATTGAAACTATAATAAAAAGAATAGAAGGAAAAGTTTAATCACAGAAGGCTAGCTAAGCTAGGAATAGAAAGGAATGAATAATAAAGGTTTGTGTCTCGGACAGAGAGTCCAAGCTAACTGGGCTGTGATTGGCCATTAATTACAAACATCCARCATGGGCTAATCACAGATGCACCTGTTGCATTCCACAGCAGCAGATAACCATTGTTTGCATTTTGTTCCTGAAGCCTCTCAGCTTCTCAGGAAGAAAAATCCTAAGAAAGGATTTTTCATGAAAAGATGTCTGCAACACTGCAGTGCAGCAAAGTTTTCAATAATGTTTGCACAGTGCTGCGAATGACAGCCCTTGGTGTGAGGAGGAGAAATAACCAACAGAGACGAGAACAGGTAATCCTCTGCTAAGCTGTCATTTGGCTGTTGCAAAGCATGCTGAAACTTAACTATCTTTAAGAGACACTGTGAAAACAGGTAATGCTATAAAATCCTTTAGATGAAGTGGAAAAAAATACCTTACATTTGAAATCTCTTGGCACCCCCAAGGGTATCAAGCACTCTTTCTGTATTTATGATCTTAAAAAGACCATGCTTTTAGGCTGTTGTTAAGTTATGCTTCTCTCTTTGGGAGGTTGATATTCAAAAGTAGGAAAAAATGTTCTAAGCTGCACCATGGTTTTACACTGGGTAAGTAGTTTAGTGCTGTAGGCAAGAAAGAATACAGGTAAAATAACTTCGGTTTTAAGGGTTAGTTGTTTTGTGTCACTTCTGCCAAGGAAAACCACACAGGTGTAAACCTTGGGAAGCAGCTCCTGTCTTGGAGAAAGAGAGGTCTAATTGTTACCTGACATTGTTCCAAAAAGAAGAAAGAAATTGGCCCTGGTGAAATGCTGATGGCATAGATTCCTCCTGAGTGACATGTGGGGTGTGCAACTTTTTGTAAAGGTTGTTCAGATGCCAGATGGAAACAGAATATATGTGCAGCCATTCTAGAAAAGGACAGAAAGCATTTGTGAATTAAGTTTATTGTTGCATAATGACTTTTTGCTGGTTGTGAAATCCCTGTGCATTACATTATAAACAACAGCTGAATGTTCTTCCTCAGCAGATCTGTTGCTTTAGGGGGTGGTTTAGAGGTGAAAAGGGCCATAAGTATGCCTGCTTCATGGAGCTGGGCCCGTGGGAGCCCTGTGTTTGTGCCAATTCTCTGTTACTTGCCCTGTTCTCAGTTAAATGGCTCTTCCTCCTCCTCCACCTCAGCCAGATCCTTCCATGGGTTCACTGCCTGCCTTAAATCCCAGACAAAGTGGATTTCTGCATCCCTACCCTTAATTCTTCCAGTTTCATATTTGCTCCAGAAGAAAGATGGTGGCAGATTTTTGATTTTCCTTTTTGTGTGCAATTTTTAAATGCTGCAGCTGAAACGACTTCTGTTATAAGCAACCAATTCTGCCCACCACAGTGTTATTTTTGGAGACATTCCTCCAGGAGGGAGCTCTGCCTTGAGCTGTGTTGCTTGCACAGCTGGGACACCTATCCCAGTGCTGGAGTTTGCAGTTTCCCTGGTAGGGAACACCTGGCAGTGGAACAATGAACACCTGGAGGGATTCATAACCAGAGACTGCTTCTCAAATCGTATGCATGGACATTAGGTGCTATTGTAGAAGAAAATGCAATGATTTAGCTTTGAGGTTATATTTTCTCCTTCTCTCTTTCATCTGGTGGTGTTGACCTCGTSTAAATTCTTCCTCCTGTCACTTGATTGCTGTCTAGAGAGGCTTCAGCCTTCAGATCCTATTCCTACAGCTCACAGGGGATCTTTATTACATYCTCAGGAGGTGGTGCAGTGATTAGGTGGCTTTACAGGGAGATTTTGCAGCCCTTTCAGCTCTGCTGTATCTGATCACTAGGTCAGGACTGTGCCCTGTGTGTTTAGAGGATGCAATAATGCACACAGTAAATAGAATATCTTGAGAGAATTGAAAAATCCAGTGGGCAGCAGTAACAATGAACCCCAACTGCAGGTTAAAAGCCTCTCCAAAACACAATAATTTAAGGAGTTTGAGTGAAAAGAGAAAAAAATGTAACACAATTTTCCTCTTGCTCATCATGAAACTTCAAGGAAGTTTTTTACATAAATTACCATTTTCCTTGGTTTAGCTGCAAAACAGGTGGAAATGCAGAAGTCCACATTGGAAATGATGTTTTAACTGCAAGGGTGCCAAGATTGTTTGCACAGTGGGGAAATTCTGTCAAGATATTACAAGGTAATTTTTCTTAATCCTAATAAATTTATGGATGGAACTTAAAGGGTTGTAACTGCCCACCTGGAAGTAATTGTTGCGGGAAAATAGCTGCAGTATGTAGAATGTTTTTCTCTGCATGGTGCATGTAGAATATTTTTCTCCACATTTTCTCCACATCGTTGTCTAAGCCAAAAGTTTGCCAGTCAGTTAATCAACCCCAAAATCAATGTATGCTCTTCACCATTATTAGCAAACAGATGTCATTTTTTTGTTTGTATATGAGACTCAACCCCTTGGGAGTACTGTGGGTAATTATCCATGGATCAAAAATTGTCTTCTAACATGAATTGCTTTTATCTATTTCAAAGAGTATTCAGTAAAAACTTTTCTCTTAATTCACAGGATATTTAAAAGCACGCTGCAGCCTGAGAGACAACACCAGAATCACAGTGTGGATCCTGGGGACAGAAATTACTGGGAAAAGTCCTGAAATAATGCTTTTTTTCCAGGTARAATGTTAATCTCATATCCTAAAATACTCCTCATTATGTCAGATTAACATTACATGTTTTCCTTTTCTGAAACACTCGACACTAAAACATTTATTTAGAGTAAATATTTCCCAAATGCTATTAAATCCACGCATTTTCTCATTTAATAATTAATACTTTCATGACCAGCAGTGTAATGTCAGGAGTATTAAACAGGGACAACTTTATTATGTTGATGCACACACACATAATGTGCTGTGARTGATTTGCCCAATTCCATTGTGGTATAACCTGAAAGGTCTGGGTCAGTCTTTGAAATATGAAGAAATTTAGGATGATGTTTATAGAATAAAGGAGTTATTAGCAACTGTTTATCTTCACAAGTGGATTAGAGAAAGCAGTTTTAGTGGGGCCTTTATTGTAAGGCTGTTAAGTTTTGTGAAGAAGCAGATCTGTGTGTGAGAGCATCATTAAAATTCACGCTCCTTCAGTGGCTTTGGGGTAGAATGAATGATGTTTCAGACTGTGGAGTGCTAAGTGGCATTGAACCTCTCTGAGGAATTCTCTTTTTTCTGACTGATGTACCAGACTCCATGGTGTAAAACAAGGCCCAAGATTACATTTGTAAGGCCTTTTCTTTGATGGGAGGTGAGCAGGCTCCTTGGCAAGCTCTGGCTTTGGGGAACACTGGGAGAGCCTCCTTCTCCCCACAACATTTGGGTGGTAGTGGCAGGATGAACATTTCAACTTTGTTTTTAGGTTTCCTGGTTTTGTAAAACCTAGCGATGATTCCTAACTTTTTGGCAAGAACTTGCAGTGCCCAAAGTGTATCTGCTTTGCTCTGTTTGAAGTTGCARATAGCCAAATGGTATTTTGGGTCCTGTAGCAAGTGCTATCTTGGTACTTCTAGTTTACTATGGGTGATGTTTTAAAAGATTTTACAGTGAACAGCCAGATGAGAAACTGAAAGGATTGGATTCTTAGCCATTGTGTGCCATGAAATAAGAGGAAAAAATCTAACTGACAAGTGCAGTTGTGTTTAGACTTCAAGTGGGGATATTTCAAAGCAAATCTCTGCTCAGCTATGCATTTAACTGTGATTTTTATTTTGTTTTCTTTCAACACTTCAGCCTTTCATATAGAGAGATAYATGTCACAACACAGTGATTAACAGCTGAGTTGTGGAAGTTATGGCAAGGATTAGGAGTGATTTTGTTCCCAGGGCTGAGAAATAACATCTCTTCAGAATGGCAGCACTGCTTTGATTGATATCGAAGGTATTTTCTGAAAATATTCATTGACATCCAAAAATTTATAATTTAATATGTACCTTAAGTCATCAAAAAAGCTTCTCTTTGTACTTTGCTTAAAGCCATAACTCACTGTAATCTCAAATATATGCTCTCTTTAAAGACACTTCTGAGGCTTGCTATTGAATTTTGGCTCTATTGGAGCTGGAAACACATTTCACATGACTGCACACTGCAATTCCATTCTCAGGTTATTTACAACATTCTTCCTGCCCATTTGACTGTCAGGCTTTCCCATGTCCCTGCAGCCTGGCTTTTGAGCATGGTAGACCAACATTCTTTCTTTTATTATTTTCTTTCTGTTTTTCTTTTATTAATTCATTTTTCTTTAATTATTTATATTTCTTTTATTATTTTCTTATTCTTCCAGCCTCCTGTGATTCTCCTGTGTCCTGGGAGAAGCTAATGAGTCACCTCTCTGCATTTAGCTACTTAGGTTTTCAAGTAACAGAGAGGTTTTCAAGTCCTCATATCCCCCAAAAGAATATCAGGGGCAATGGCAGAGCACTCTCATGGTGCTGTGACACTTTTGTAATCTCTGTAAGAGGGAAGAGCCTTGAAACAGGGTGGTTTTTGATGTCAAAAACTGTAATCTCACTTCTCCAGACACTGATGATCTTCGGGGGATCTCTGTTTCAGGTCTGCAGTCTCTCAGGAGTCATTTTAGAGAGAGRAGAATGATAGAAAAGTGATGGAATAGCTGATAAAAGGGTCAGGCTGCATCACAGAAAGCAAAAAGGAATTGGACTAGAGAGAAAATCAGTAGATTCAAGGATGAAAAGAGAAATTCTGTGATAAAAGAGATAATGTAGGCATCTGGGGGAAGAGTAAATTCAGAGATGTGTTATTAGTATGAAAATGAAGAGAATATAAAGCAGAAATCAAATTAAATCAAATGGAAGATGTTTAAAGAAATCACCTGAAAACTGGGAAAAGAAAGCTAAAGAAAGGTGGTACTGTTAGGCACCAAAATGAGCTGTAGGGACCAGCTTAAAACAAGGGAATTAATTTTAAAAAATCCTGTGATGTGCATAAAACTTTGAAAAATGGATTTATTGCAGCTCTGTCTGCCTGTTCTCTGGAGCCAGGGGTCTTGATGCCTTGAGAACAGAGGCTAGACAGAATTAAAGAATAAAGTAGGGATTTATTAAAAGGCCTTCAAAGGACACACCTGGGGCAGCTCAAGAGCCTGGCCAGGGCTACAYCCAAGATGGACCCAAGATGGGTGACAGGTGATGAGTTTTCACACTTTTGTAAGTTTTGGTCCATTTCGATATCGGGGTTAAATGCCCAAGGTAATGAAATCCCATCCTCTCAATTTGCTCTCCTCAACTCAATATTTTTTACACTTTTCTGGGCCTGAAGCTGCAATGGTGTCCTTGGGCTGGAAAAGGATTGCTCTGTCTAACTAGACTGTGAAGAGAACTTGCTAACACTTTATATGAAGTTCAGGGTTGCATACTAAAGCAATACAAAATCTGGAAAATATGAAATCTAAACCTGAAGCCATCAGTGCTAATGATGCTTTGAGAAGGCTGACCTAGAACAGAGACTAGACAGAATTAAAGAATAAAGTAGGGATTTATCAAACGACCTTCAAGGGGTACACCTTGGGCAGTACAGGAGCCTGGCCAGGGCTACACCCAAGATGGACTCGAAGTCACAAATTTTCACACTATTTATAAGTTTTGGTCCATTTACATATTGGGGTTAGTTGTCCAGTTATAGCTTCATGTTATGAAGTCCCATCCTCCCAGTTTGCTCTCCTCAATTCGCTGCTGTTTCACACTTTTTGGGCCTGAAGCTGCAGTGGTGTCCTTGGGCTGGAAAAGGATTGTTTTGTCTAACTAGACTGTGAAGAGAACTTGCTAACACTTTATATGAAGTTCAGGGTTGCATACTAAGGCAGTACAAAATCTGGAAAATATGAAAATTAAAACTTCAGGCATCAGTCTCATTCCCTGTAAGCTCTGCTTCCTGCCCCCCCGTCTGCCACTCACTCCAGCAAGGATGACCTCTGTTCTTCCACATTGCATATGTTCCACTGAGTTCTGTTGGAGCTGCAGCTTTTCCCCTTGTCAGTTTGTTCCTTTTGGCTTCTAAATATAGCTTTTATTCCTTTGAACATGCATTATTGGCCTCACACACTGCCAATGGCAAGAAATAGATTGGTACATAAAGAAACCGTGGAGGATTACAAAACCACTAATGTTTTCTCAGGTTAATTGTGTGAGAGAGAGTTGAGCAAAATACAGTGTCTAGGCTTAAAGAAATGCTTCTAGGAATAGATTTTTTAATTTGTATTCTGAACAACCCTGCAGTGAATGTTCCTGGCTTCAGATATATTGGAATTTATTTTTTCTGTATTAAGCCATTGACTCTTTGCTGCTGCAGCTGCACAAATATTTTTTTTAATTAAATGGAAAAAAAGTAAATTTTATTTCTTTGAGTTTAATAAATTCATAAGAAACTTTAACCATTTAAATATATTTATTTGCACTCTGTCATTTTCAGTCTTTTTATAGATGACCCCCAAGTTTTATTTATTAACTAAATATTAGTTAGCATCTAGAACTGCTGCTGGCATGGGCAAAGCTCTTAAGTGCTTGAAGTTAATGTCTCAGACTCCCTCTATTTCTGTGCTAGGCTACTTAAGAACAAAAACTAGTTTTTGTGGGCAGCTTTATGCTAGGGTGAAGTTTGTGGTACAKGAATATTTGATTATTTGGGGCTGAATGTGCCTTATCCCAAACCTGTGGATGCAGAGCTGCCATTCTGAGCATTCCTGGGCAATCAGAAGTCAGCAGAAGTTTGTGAACATTGTTAATAACCTCAGTATTGACACTGATAGCTCTAGGAGGCAGATTTGCATTAAGGTAGAGGTTTTAGTCTCTATTACAATATAAGACATTATATGGGAATTTTATAAAAAGTGTGATTCTTATAGGCCCCGTTATGCTTACAGCTAGAACTGTTTACTCTGAAGTCTGTTCCTTACTGGTTGTAATGGAAAAAACTACTTTGAAAATCTCAATATGGATGTTAAATTCCTTTTCCAAAGACATTTCGGCTTGGGACAGCATTTTCTGGGGGAAAAATGACCATGCTGGATGTCACTTTGCTGCCTTCTTTGAGTTATGGCTGCAGTGTGGAGGTTTGATAGCAGGGGCTACAAGCAGCAGCTTGTATCATGTTTGGGCTCAGATATCTGGATCCTGAAAGGCCAGTGTGAGCTGGGCTTCTCCTCTAGTAAGCATCCATGAACTAGCATGTGYTGCAGTTAAAGCAGATTTAAAGATCTGCCTTATTAGTTCTGATGGTTTTTGTCCTCATTTTCCCATTTTATTTTTGTGTTGGTATTATGTGCACATTTGACAACACGTATTTCTTCCTCTAGCTTTTGAGGGCAAACTTGGAGGGATTTTTATTTGTACAGTCTGTGACAGAATTTCTTAACCCTACTCAAAGATAAATTTGAAGAAAAATTACTCTTTCAGTGTTGGAGTTCTGGTTACTGAGAATTTCAGACTTTCTGTGCTGGCAGGCACGGACCCCCAAGAGAACACWGCATTTTACCTGAGGCTGTGRAGAAGGCTTCCAAAATTGAGTGACAGAACTGGGATTGTGGGTGTGGAGTTTGAATGGAAGTGTGTAATGTCACAGGGGGGAAAACTTRGAGTTTAAGGGTTTAGAATACAGTAATGTATATAAAGCAAGATGCAGGTTTTAGGGTGTAGGCTGGTCCTTCTTCTTCCCTTTCTTCTCCATGGGTTTGGGTGGGCTTTGTAGTTGGATAAAAACGTCAACATTGCAGGCAGAGGTGGTTGGTTATTGGGTTAAAAGTAAAAGTAATTTAGGTGTCATTTCCTAATTAGACAGTTTAAAGCCTTGTAGAGAGAGAGATGGGGCTCCATTTTCAGTTTGTTAGAGTGAAGTGCTGTAGAAAACTCAGGGTTTGTGAGACTGTAACACGGATAAGAAACAATAAACATCTGAGTCCCAACAAGAAATATCATCTCACACATTTTATCCCAGCCYTGGCACAAAAGAAGTTAAGGTTCCAGATTTCAGTTACATTCTTTAAAAACAAATAGTAAAGGAACTCCATCCAGGTGTTTATGAGCCACACTGTCATTTTCATTCCAGTGATGATTTGGGCCTGGGTAGGTCCCTGGATGCCTGATTCAACTAAACATTTATTTTCTTCCAATTGTGGTGAAATTGCATCCAATGCCAGTGCTGCTCTCCTGTTCAAGTTTTGGCTTGGGCTGTTTGCAAAGGTGCAGGCGTGAGCCTTCCAATGAAATAGCACTGAAACACATCCAGTGCTCATGGACTGGGGTGGATGAGGAGCCTGGGAGGCAAAATTCCTCTGGTTGTCCAGAAAGCACATGGTGGATGCAGTTCTTGGTGGTCCATACAAAATTTTGATCTGGAGAGCTTAACAAAACTGAAAGTTTATTTGGGTCAGCTTTGCACCCTGCARCTTTGAAAGGAACTTGTTGATGTTTCCCGTTTAATTGAGGACAGAAATCTGCAATCTGAGAGCTGAACTGAAGTCATGAGTGCTGCTCAGGTAGTCAGCCAGAATGCCTTTGGATAGCTGCTTCCAGAAAATACCTGGAATTATTAATGAAGGCTGCATTTCAATTGCTCTCTGAGTGGTAAAACATGTGATGTTCCCTAAGCCCTCATCTGGTGATGAAAGTTTTTAGGGTCAGAAAGTTTAAAAACACAATTTACTTCTTAATAGGTAGAATTTATGTCTGAAAACAAAACTCATGTTTTTGTTCTTGGAGAGCAAGTTCATTCTGCAGCCTTCCCTGCCATCACTGGGGACTGCAAAGGCCTCTCTCCCTGAACATGTGATGAAGTTTATAAATATTTCCAATACCTGGGGATTTTTACATCTCCATTGCATTCAAGGAAAAATTGCAGATGGATTTATAAGTCATGCCGTTTCAATGCATAAATCCCATTTCCTTAAGAAGATCTGGCTAAGAAAGAAATTTGACTGTGCCTTAAGAGCAAAAAGTTAAATGGGAAAAAGATTTTAGTTTGTAACAGTTTAAAATAGAAAGCACCAGCTGAGCCTGATCCATTTAAATGGCAGCAGCAATTATTGCCACTGCAACAAATCCTGCTGCTCAGCTAAAGCCTCATTTGTTTAAAACTGTCCAAAAGTTTTTGCTTTAATCAGAAATGTAAAAGTAGCCACTATGTTAATCAATGTGTAATGAAGGCAGGAACAGGGGAATGTGCCAAAGAACATTTGGGAAGGACTGTGCTGGTCTGCATTGAGGTACTGGGGTTTAATTCAAGTAATATTTGTCCTTTTTATATTTGGGGATAGTGGTCATTTGGGAATTTCTTTTGGGCAGTTTAGGAATTCTTTTAGGAATAACAACAAAGCTTATTTGGTGAATTTTTATTTTAAATTAATTTAAGAATTGTTCTGAACACAATTTTCCCTTTAAGAATGTCATCTGAAATGGAACATTAAAGTAAAATACAGTTATTCCAATTCCTGTACCCATAGACTATAACTAAATTAACTTAATTATCTCTTTTCTAAAAAGAATTCCTAGAGATTTCTGCTGGAAGTGCTGTATGGCTTTGTGATCCTTAAAATGCTGGATATATAGAAAGCTGTTGTGATCCTCTATATGACTTTTTTTTTCTACAATGGTAACAGGCAGCACAATTCAGTTGATGAAAGGCCATTATTACAGAAGAAACCTCTCTCTTAACAAATTCCCAGCATCTGACACAAGAGACAGAATTGTCTGAGGACAACATTTTTCTGTTGAGGCACGAGAAGAAGTTCAGTTAATTTGGACCACTGGGGAGACAGGGACCCAGAGCTTTTGGGAAAATCAGTTCAGCAGCACTGAGAGCTCTGCTGCTTTTAACTCCACCCTGGGGCTGGGAGAGCAGAGCAGAGCCTCTGGAAAGTGCCTGTGGGGTTTTTTTTCTGGAAGAAAAGAATGCTCTGTTAATTAGATTGCTGAATCTCTGTTTGCATTGATTTTTTTCAAAGGAAAGACCACTCTAAATGTAGAGTATTTGAGTGGTCTTTGAACATGAGAGCTGCTGACTGCTTCTCTCTCATAAGCAACACTTTTTTAATTTGGGATTTTTAAAAATCCCCCTCAGTTTTGCCTGTATGCTCTCAGATTCTCCCTAAAATGTTAAGAGCTTTGTGTGCTTGTCTCTTTTCCTTCTGTGGTGACATTTTTGGCCTGAGACTGAGCTTTTAAAGAATACTCTTTTGAAGGACTAAGCCTTGGTGCCTTGCCAAGATTTTTAATTAAAGCTCTCTTCATCAGATATCTGTATTTTCTTTGAAAAAATAATAATCTGCCAGAACGATGATTTCAAAACTATATTGGTGGAGTATGTTTTAAATGTATGATTAGTTTGTAGGCACTTGAAATTTAATTTTACAGTTTTCTCCTACCCCATGAGTTCCCTGCTGTGGCTTAATTGTTACTGGCAGTGAAAATCTGCAATAATCTCAAAGACATCTGGTTCTTTCAGTTTTATTAACTTGAAGCAGACAGGAGCAGATATATCACAGCATACCTATGCCTCAAATACTTGCAATCTTCAAGAATATTAATTATGTCTCATAAAAATGGCTCAACCTTTTGTTCACAAACTGTTTAGCTTTCTTAATGTTGGGTAAAAAGCATTTAAACCTTGTTTCTGGTCTGAGCTGTGAAAATAACCTGATATTGAAGTCACATGGAGTTGGAGAGCTAAAGACGGAGAAGGTAAAGGTCCAGGAGGAATCTTTATTTTTGATTTCTGTGAGGTAGAAAGAAAAGAGGAGCCTCTTTGGTGCCCTCTGGCAGAAGGAGCTGGACTCCAGCAGAGCCACTCTGAATGTGGGGAAAATAAATTGCAAGAATATTTGATTGTTGAGTGCAACATGAACAGGCTTTTCTATTAGAATTGGGCATTCTATCAGGAATTCAAGGTTCTCTAAAGGTGCTTTCAGAGGGATGTTTGACCCCTGTGATTGCTCATCACCTCCTGGAACGAGGCACCAGCTCACAAAACAGTCCCAAGCTTGGGTGGCCAAAACCAGTCTGTGCAAGGATGAGCTGCTGAAATTAAGGAAGAATGTGGCAGCTGCTTTGTTTGCCAACCCTTGTTAACTTGAGTTGAGGCCTCACAAAGGTTTTTTGGGAATTTTTCCCTGCAGACCCATCAATAAATGAAAAACAGATTGTCAAGAAGCCCTGCACTGAACCACTTGCATTCTCTTAAGTTGGCATAACCCTTCTTTTCCTCATCCTTAGGACTCTTTTGCAAAACCCATCTAATTGCACCATCCTGTAGCTGCATTTTGTCTGCCATGCCACTAAGTGCTGATATTTTCTGTAAATAAATAAAATACTTGCAGAAGTGACTGAATATCTAATGGAAACAGTTATGGTGAGCAAAACACTTCATTTCTTAACCGCCTTTTCAGCATAGACACATATCATCATATAAAAATGTTTTGACTTCCTGAGTTGTTGTTATTATTATTATCATTATTATTATCATGATGATGATGATTATTATTATTATTTCTGAGTAATTATTTTTAATTAAATAATCGTGGGCTTCTCTTGCTAGAAGTATTGGAGTGGTTAAATAGAAATACATATTGAAAGGAGCATCACATTTTTATATAGATATATTTTCAAAAACTCTAAGTTTTTCCTAAGTGCATTGTAAAGCTCTTTAGAGTAATAAAGCATTTCAAAGTTGTTCCACATTAGGTAAGCTATATTTGTTATTTAAAATGAACAAATAATATTGAATGGCAGCAGAGGGTTGTATTTAGTCTATAAAAGGCTGTGTTAATGAGGACTGTTGTTAGCAGTCATGATGAAAACAAGCCTGTTTACTTGAGGTGTGAATCAGAAAAATAGGCAAAAAAAATGTTCTGAATTAAAACAGACTCAAAAGTATTTGATTTACAGGGGGAACAGGACTTTTGTTCAGGAAAAAATTCCAAACAAGAAAGTAGGCTCATCATCAAGGCAAGTGGGTTAACAGATCCAAGATTACTCTTTTGTTCTAACTTAGGGTGAAATACCAGATTCCTTATTTTTGTAGTGCATTTTGCTATACGTGATCTACTGTTTGCTTTTTTGGTGTTTCAACTTGTATTTATTTATTATTGCAGAATCCTAGAAAGCCATACAGCACAAGCTCTGCAGGAGCCATTTGGCTCCAGCACAGCATCTACTTGTGCCTCCTTTCTGTTCTTTTAATGTCTTTTGAGAGCCGCCTAAGAAAATTTTAGGAAGCAGAATTTCTTTGAGCGCTGTAGAAGTCTTTTTGAGTTTAGAATATTTTAAGAAAATTTTAGGAGGTAGAAATTCTTTGAGCACTGTGGACGCCCTTTTGAGTTTAGAATATTTTTAATTATTTTTGTATTATAGGCATTATTTCCTGAAACCAACTCAGAAATGGGAGAAATTAATCTGACTGTGCAAGTAGGGAGGTTTTGATGACTGCCCAGGTGTGCAGCTCTCAGCTTTGCCCTGACAGGACCCCACAGATTCCCAGTCATGTCTCCCAGCACACTGCAATGGGAGGAAAGGTGGTTGGTAGCATTTGTGCTTGAAAAAAACAAGGTAAATCTCTTGATAGTAAGAAATATGCACCAGTGTTGTGAAACTCATGGGAGGAAGGAGGGAAAGGCACTGCTGTGCACAGGTTCAGCATAATTTAATGGTTTGGAAATCTGGAGCAACCACTGTAATAATTTGCTCAAGTTTGACAGGAATAAAGCTTAGGCAGGAAGTGTTACTGGCGTTGCTGCTACTTGTGTCCACTAACTCAGACCTTTAAATCAGAGCAAAATAAATAAAATATAAAATACAATAGGATAAGAGCAGCAAAGCACAGTTCTGCCTACTCAGCTACTTGTTGCTGTAATAAAGCAGATGGAGAGGAAAACATTGAATTATTTTGTGTGCAGAGACCGTGATGTATTTTCCCCCATTTTTTCCTTTGTGCATTTTTTTTTCTGATAGTGCTACCTCACAAATGCCATTTCAGTATCTACCAAATGTTGCATTTGGCTGGGAGAATTTACTCCAATCCTAATCCAATCACTGCTCACCCATTGGATGTACCATGAGAGACTTTCTAACACGTTAAGTCAAAATCAATGAGAGCCCAAACTTTTCTTCCATCTTTTTATTCATTTGATGTTGTAATGATTGCTTCAGGAAAGCACATTTGAAATGAATGTGAAAATAGCTCTGTTCAAAGCAGCAGGATGAGTTTGGGAAGGGGAACAGTTGAATCAGCACAATGCCTATTATAGCACAAAGTATATTATAGAAGTGTGCTATTATATTATAGTATATTAATAATATAGTATATTATATATTATGCTATAATATAATATAATATACTATATTATAGTAAATTAATAAAAGATACCATATTATGCTATATTATTATATGCTAATATATACTATATTATACTATATATTATTGATATAGTATATTAACAATATACTATATTAGTACTATTATTATAGTTTATTATATAATATAAATATAAGGATGCACTGTGTATTTTTTAAATTTTAAAGAAATTCAGAGCAATATTTTTAATAATGGTCTGCTTCTGTGAAAGTGATGGTAAAGCCACTGTTTTGAAACAAATGGAAGATTGCTTAATATTTATTAACATGGGGCTTAATTTTATTATTTATTATTTGCCATTGTGTTCCCTGCTGATTAAACTCTTTCATGAACTGTAGTTCTAAGTGTGATTTATTTCTAATAGGCATCAAACTGCTCTTTACTCTGTTTTATCTTCTTTTTTTCCCATAAAACTGGCAGGTTGAGATGCTGGCAGTGTCATATTTGGTGGACTAGAGCTCRTTAGCAGTCCTTTGAGATAAATCTCCAGGAGCTGTTGTGGCTTGGTGGTTGGGGAAAAAAAAGGATCAAGATTTGCTTCCAAAGGCAGGCAAAAACTGGCACTAACAGGTCACAACTCTTGGTGTTGTGGCTTGAACAAACTCACCCAAATTATGCTAATTCTGCACTGGGGGGGTTAATCTGGGATTATCCTGTGTAATCAAGGGCCACTTGAGGGTTGAAATGAGATTTTCATGCTGTACTTGGCTTTTTTTCTGCAGTGTTCAGCCTGTGGTTCCCTTTGGAGGTTAACACAGGTAAGGAGAAGGAGCAGGAAATATTCCATGTGCAGCTGGGAATGTGGGAGAGAGMCCACGGGAGTGAGGGCAACAATTTCATCAAGGTTAAAGAACTCTCTGGAATAGTGGAAGTCTACACAGGGGAGGGACAGGCTTACCTGAATTCAAAAAAAGTCATTAAAATGATGACACTAAACACTTAAAATGATGTGGAATTGTTTTTAAACCTAAGAAAATATCTTGCAGGCAGAATTGGGACTATCCAAGGATGCTGAACCAGAAAAACAGGGTTAACCTACTTATCAAAATGTTTTGAAAAGCAAACCCCAGAAATAAAGTGTCACTTTTAAAGAGCAGAACAAGGGGGCTGCAAGAAGCAGGAAAACACCCTGCCCGCCCGGAGAGACTCCACAAGTGGCTGGACACCTTCTCTCTGCATTCCCCCCCCACTCCCCCCCACCCCGCTTCTTCTTCTCAGCGTGCTGCTCCACATTATCACGTTTCAAGGTAACACAGTCACGAGCACAGGCTGTACTCTCTCTCTCTCTCTCCGGGGGGGGGGGGGGGGGGGTGCTGCCCGATGCCTCCTGGTGCTTCTCCCACCCTTCCATGCCGGGGCTCTTCGCCTCCCACCTCAGTCCAAAGCCCYGGCCTACCTCACCGGGCCTCATGGCCTTCCCCTCCCCCGCCCAGCAGGAGCAGCCGGACGGGGGAGAGATCCGAACTCTTTCCCCACCGGAACCCAAGAGACCTTCCCRGGGGKAGAGCCCTGCTTTAACCTTGTGTTCTCAGAGGTGGATCTAGTGTCCCACTGGCCAAATAAGTTGCCAATTTTAAAATCTGAACATCCATTGGCTTGACCACAGGATCCCAGAAATCCTGTTTCCTGTCAAATCACCACATTTCATAGATAGAAATATAGAATGTGAATCTATGTGAATCTTTCACATAGATTTCTTAAAAATTTCCTTGAGCCCGCTATTGCCTTTTCTCCTCTCCCTTGCCTGGAAAGCTTTGCTGAGGGACTCAGCTCCATCAGGATCTCAGGACACTGGAGCAGTGGCAGGATCTGAAGTGTCAGGGTGTGCCATTCGCATTATCTGAACAGASAGAGACATCATTCTCTCTCCCAGGATTTCTCCTAGGGAAAAGCAGTGAGAAGCTCAGAGAAGAAGAGAAAAAACAATTATTATCTCTATTCACTGCTCCTGTTTTGCACATGTGGAATGTGTTATGGGGATTGTTTACCCAAAGTGATTTGGTTATTGGACACTGGTGGATGTTGTTTTGTTTCCTTGGCGGATGTTGTTTTGTTTCCTTGGCCTGTTGGGTCAAAGCTGTGTCCTGGCTGTCTCCAGACAGTCACAGGGTTTTTATTTAGTAGTCTTTAGTGTAGTATTTCTTTAGTATAGTGTGGCCACATTTCTCTTCACAGAGAAAAGCAAGGCACAACTTCCCAAGGATATTTTCTGGGAATTGCAGCRAGGTACATCAGAGAAAGAAAAAACAATTCTTATCTCACTTGCTGTTCCTGTGCTGTTCACAAGTGAAATGCATTGTGGAAGATTATTTTCCTGAAGGGGTTTGTTCATTGGATTCTGGTGTGAGTGGTTTGATTCATTGACCAATTGAATCCACATGTGTGTGTTGGGACTGTTGGCTGAGCTTCTGGGCAGTTGAGTGCTTCTGCAGATTCAGTTTAGATATAGTGTATAGAAATATAGAATATTAGAAATATAGAATATTGTAGAATAATATAATATAGTATAATAAAGWAATTAATTAGCCTTCTGATATCAGTGGAGTACTCCTTGTCATTTCTCCCTGCCACGGGGGTCGCTTCTTATCCAATAGTATATTATAGTATCTCTTTAGTATAGTATAATATTAGTGTAATGTAATATAGCTTAATAAAGCAATAGTTCAGCAATCCTGAACCATGGAGTCAGAGCCTGTTATTCCCTGGCTGGGGGGTCACCTGTTTCTCCTCTATCAGAGGTGTCCAGTGTGGGAATCCACAAAATCAGAGGGTTTTGGGAAAGCTGCAAAAGGCAGGCCTCAGAGACAGCAGAACTGTGATTAGAGCTAAGCAGTGGCCATGAGATTGGTCAGCAGAAAAATTATTTAAAAAGTAGAAAAGCAAGGACAAATAGAACAATGGTCTGTGTGTTAACGTTGGTCTAGAATAACTCCCTAAGCTACAGAAAAGTTTATCTAGCCAGATATTAGGAAGCTTGAAGCTTAATAAAGGAGCTCTGTGCATTGTGTTTTAAGGCTTACGAGCAAGTGTTGTATTTGAAATAAGCAAGCATTGTTTTAACCAAAGGTACGTGTGCTGATAGTGGTTGGATGGAACTACTGTCAATGTGCTTTTGCTTTGTGTGATTGATCAAAAAACTTATAGAGTGAGTTGTAACATTAAGTTCTGTGTCTGCTGCCAGGGATGTGAGCTGATGGCATCTTCCCATTGTCATAACCATGGAATGAGGCTGATGCTGGAAAACCAAACAGCTCAAGGCCCGTTCCCAGCAGTCCTGTCCTGTTTGTGGTCTGTAAACAACCCCTGGCCGGCGTCATCCAGGCGCACCAGCAGTTTGTGTGTGCTCCTCTCCCAGGTGAGTGTTCCAGAGCTGCTGGGGTGCTCTGGGCTGCAGAGGGAGGGCAGCAGCCACACTGGAAAGGAGCTGTTTTGACAAAGGAGGATTGCTTTTGGGCTGCCTTGCAGCCCCCAAAGAAGTGGTCAGTTCTCAGCCAAAAAAAACCCTGAAAAATCCCAGGTGTTGGAATTTTGGTTATTGAGAGTTTTAGATTTTTTGTATTGATGGATATTGTTTTTTAAGAACATACTCTATTTCATTTGTGGTTGTGGAAAAGATTTTTATAATTAAAGGATAGAATTTAGATTTTGAGTATGTAGCTTAAATAAGTGTGTAATATTAAACTCTAAATTTTATATCATATAAAAGTTTTATAATTTAATAATATATGTATAATAAGATAAACTTTTTAAAGTAGTAACTAATCCTTCTTCTTCACCTTCTTCTTCATAAATTTCAGTATTATATAAATATTATATAAAAAAATCCACATTACAAACCACAAGTAATTAGTTATTAAGTAAAAAGTAGAAATAATTTAAGTATCATTTCCTAATCAAACAATTTATCCTTAAAAAACCTTATTAAAAAAATACAACTACATTTTTAACTTATTAAAATGAAATATTTTAAAACTCACAACTTATATAAATATAAATAAATAATATATAATAAATAACATATCTAAATATATAATATATAATATATAATATATATAAATAACTATAAATAAAGTGTTTTCTAAATATAATATAAATATTGTTATATAAATAAAATATAAATTAAATTAATAAACATCTAAATCCAAACAAAAAATACTGTCTCACACATTTCATACCAACTCTAACTAAAGAAAAAAAAATAAAATTCAACATTAAGTGGTATTTTGTGTGAGGATGAGCTCATGACCTGGGAACAGACTGGGCTGGGTACAGCATTTACCTGTGCCAGGTACAACTGCTGCTCATCAGCAGAGGGAGGGAGGAGCTGCTGCCTGCCCAGGGCTGCATCACACACTGACAAATGGAGGAGCTCTGCCACCACCTCTGCTGCAAACCTCTGATGGCAGTGTGGGATGTGGCCTGATGGAGCTAGAAAAAGTGGCATTAGCTTCACTTAGTGATAAATGAGTAGAAAATTCTGGTGTAGAACTCGAGATTTGGCTTTTTTAAGCAGAATTTGGTATTTATTCTAACACTACTTAGTCTATTAGGCTGCAGAGAAATTCACACATTTCACTTATATCAGGACAGATTACAGACAAACAATGGGACATTTATTAGAGTTTACCTGTGGGAAATGGATTTTTAGAGAGCTGTCAGGGCCTGGCAGAAGGCTCACACAGTGTGCATCCATATGCAAAACTTGAGACAAGAAATTCTGACTTAGAAATGCTGTGGAATAGGACAGACATGGCTGAGAGAGAAATGGAGCTAGAAACACGTTTCAAAGGATGGTCTTGCAAATAAGACTGGATACTTTGGAGAAATAGAGCTGTGAAAGATGCATTGTAGTTAGACCCACAACAAGTAATTTTAGATAATTGGCTTTAAGGCATTTACAGCATGGTGTGGTAAAAGCTGATAGGCCAAGAAATGCTTATAGTGTATTGCAATTAAGAAATAGTTGGCTTCTGATTGTGGTGACGTGAATTATAACATCTGTATTGTCTCACCCTTCTCATGAGACTGAAAATGGAATAAAAGTTTTTTAAACACCTCTCAGTTGCCCCATCTCTGGGTCAGAAAAGGGAATTGTCTGACATTAATCTATGTACAAACCATTTTGGGCTGCTGTGGAAGACGTTGCAAAGACTGAGCAAGCAGCTCTTCCTCATGACTGTGTTTCCAAGTAAACCTTGTGCTGCTCAGAACTAGGATCATTCTGCTTGGGAATTTTACCTGCAGATAATCTCCACTAAAATCTGATTCCCTTGATCTTCACCCTTCACTACTGCATTTGCCTATTTCATATTTAGTGTCTTAGATGAGGAGATTTGTAGAAGTCAGGGACCAGACTATGTCAGAGGTGGTGAACCCATTGCTGCTCACTACATGCTGTTCAGAAAAGTATTTAATTTTCCTATTTATATCTTAGTAATGCAGAGTACAAACATGGAAGAGGATGTTGAACTCTTGCTGTCACCTTCTGCTTCAGTTCTCTGAGAAGTGATGTAGAACATCCAGGCCAAAATCTACAGGCCAGATTTGGGGTTTCACAGAGGGATGGATAGGAATTAAATGAACATATTCAGATGCTTTTTGAAAGAAAATGTTTTTTATCTTGTGTACTCWTCTCAGCTAGTTTAGGGTTTATTACAGATGTACTTAAATTATTTTCTTGATCCAGTATTGATGGAAATCTTTTATAGACAGAAAGTAAAAGAAGAAAATTATTGCTATTGGTGGTTTTCCAATTTCACCTTGCAGAAAGTGACTCTGAAATCACCAGCAAGTCCTTCCAACCCCAGACCATTCATTTGATGTGGATATTACAGGAATTTTTCTTTGACGTTTTAAGTCAGAAGCATACAATTAATTTCCACTGATTGTTAATTTTGAAGAAACGAGTTCATGAAATTGAACTGTTTGACTTCTTGGGAATGAAGCATTTGTAGCTATCATTAGAGTGTTTCTAAAATTTTGTAAATGGAAATCAAAAAGGTTTAAGGTAATGCTTGATATTTGCTGAATAAGATGTACCTTCTGCTAACTTTTGGATGTCGTTATTGTGGTTCTTCTCCAACTTTGTGCCCATCAAATTTAATTTATTTCAACGGCACTGCATTGGGTTTATGTCAGTGTAACTGCTTAMAAGTCCAAAAACACATCTGCAAAGATATTCTCAGTTGCCTTTTATAATTGCCTTACAGTTGGGAGATAGCAGCATTTGAAATGTTAAAACTTAAACAATTTGTTATTAAGCAGGCTGGTTTTGAGATTTGTTATGTGTCTGTAGTACCAAAGTTTGAAGGCTGGGAATTGTAAATGAAATTCTGCTGCTGGGCTTTTTCCTGGTGTTTTCCTTGATTGTTGTAGGAAAGGGACTAAGTGAGGAAAATGTGCAATTTTAATCTGTTCATTTGACAGTTACCAGACAGTTATCTGGTATTTGAACTGCAGTTACAAGCAAATGAATGGAAATATTTTTGATTTGTATGCTTTTATATATATATATATGTATACTGAGACTAAAGATGAAATTTTTAATACCTATTTAACATGTTTAGGGGATCTCACCCTAATCAAATGCTGGAAATTCTTAATTCACATAGACTTTGTGCTTAATCCAATATGAATGTTGTGCATTACCTGCTAATGTTAGGAAATAATATTCTCTGTGTCACCAACAGTGCATAGAAGTGCAGGAGGACCTAAGGCAAAAGCTCTCAGTTATTTAGGGATCTGTGCAGGCCAGGGAATTTTCTGCACTGTTCTGATCCTGTTGACCAGGGAGCTCACAGATCTCTCTCTTGCTTTGTTCAGGCAAATACTGTGAATTTACTGATGCACATCTGCAGCTCAGTGACTGCCTCTGCACCAATCAATTCTTACATATTCATCTCCTCATAATTCCTTTCTAAAATCTATGTCTCATATTGTCTTCTACACCTCAGTAACTGCAAAGTGAGAATAAATGATTGGCTTGAGTAAAACTACTTTTTCGACTCCTTTCTTAGTTACTGTCTGAGTGACCACTGTCAGTGCTTTCAAGGCAGCATCAAATAGATTAATATAAATTATTGACAGTGCTGGTTCGGCCTGGCCTGGCTCAGCACAGAAATGCACCTGGGGCATTCGTAAAACCAGTTCTGGTTAATGCAGTCATAAAAACTGTTCTGACTGCTCCTCAGCCATGAACTTCTGCAGGGTTTTCTATTGCTCTACTCATTCTCCAAAGATGAAAAATAGGAGAGAGGCTGCTTTCCTTCTGCCCTGGGCTCTTGGTGGCTTCCAGATGAGGTCAGGGGGCACCTATTGCTTGCCAACATGAGTGGGTGCTAAATCGATTGGGAAACTCGGGCACAATGAAGAGGTATAAAATTAAACCTTCCCCTGACTGAGTGAGCATGAATAGTGATGAGTGCTGAAGCAGAGGTCATGAGTGACAGAACTATTCACCTATGCCAGCCACTGGGATAAATTATGCATTTTCCAATTAATATTTAATAAATGTCACTATTAAATATGGAATTCAAAACCACAGCTAAGAAAGCAGTGCCATCATCATCTTCGGGCCCATTTGGAAAGAGTACATTATGAARATTAGTTATGGAGTGGAGTTTTGAAAAATGAATTTTTCAGCAACCATACCAAATTTATGTAGGTACTTAGACCTCTGGAAGCAGAGCTCTTTCATCATTCTGAAGTTCTCTGCTTGGAAGTGAGAGGATTGATGTTTTAATTGTATACAGACAACAGAACGAAAAGAATAGAGGATTATTTGATCAGTTTGAATTTGAAGCTGGCTAGATTTCAGTGTCTGTGCTTGCCTCTTTTCCTCCAGCTACTCCTTCCACACCCGTGCAGAGCCCTTGCCAAGGTGTGCCCATCTGCCTTCTCCTTGCACCACTCTGTCTTCTCTCCACCTGAAACTCTCCCGCTCTCCTCCCTTCACTCAGCAGCTCATCCCACATACTCTCTGTCCCTCTCCCTGCTCATCTGCCCTCTCTCTGCTCTCTGAAGAAGTTCCTGGGAAGGTTCTGCACCTGCTGCATGAATATCCTGTTTGTGGGGAAAGCAGGGTGAAGGTAGTGCCAACAAATCCCCTGGAAACTCCATTCCCCCCCTAGCTCCTACTTCTTCTCTGAGGGAACAGATGGAACCTAACRGGGTGAAGGTGTCCTGCTCCACACAACCTGACTATGAGATTCAATTTTATGAATAAAAGTGAAAAACTGAATGTGCAGCTCCAGTATATGTAATGGCATCTGATGCTATATATGTTTTTGTTTGAGTTTGGCTCTGGGAGGAGAGTGATTTTAAACATTTTGGACTGCCACAGAAATACCATCTGTAGCTCTCTCTAGGTTTTCTAATCCTTTCCAGGTCACTGATCACTTTTGGTGCAGGAGGTCTAAACTGAAGAAACCGCACAGAATTCATCTCATCCTTAACACAGGATTAATGGAAAAGGGAGGAGCTATACCAGTGACAGATGCCAAATGCTCAATAAAAGGTTTGATTTGACAAAGGTTTTGTCAGGGGCTCATACAAAGTTCAGAAGAAGAAGGTTATTTATTTTTTCAACAGAAAACAAGTGTAAGAATGTAAATTTTGTTTAATTCCAATTAATCTTTTCCTAAAGGGAATCCTGAAAAAGTGGAGACAAGGCATACAGTTACTACTCTATATCTGCATTAGTATGTGGCTTTTTCACAAGCAACCTGAGGGAGGTCTTGCCTGTTGATGAATAGTTTATACTTTTAAAATGTGTTAAGCACTTGACTTCTTGCTCCATGGGGAGTTTTACAGATGGCTGAACTTGCATCAGGGGAATACACTGATGTTAAATTAGTCTGGAGGTGCTACAATGACTAGGGATTTCTTTAAAATACCCTGTATCCCAAATTAAAAAAAAAAAAAACAACAAAACAAAACAACCTTCTGCTGAGATTTTTGCATTTGGGTCACAAGATGTTCTTCACAAACTCATAAGTTGTTTTCACTGCACAAACCAATCTTTAGTCCAGGAGAAGCCCCACCACCGGGTGTGCTCTTATGATAGTTTTACAGGAAGAACAGAGTTACAAGCAAGGGGAATTTTCTCCTTTGCTTTTCAAGAAGCAGCTCCTGARTGGGATGCTGAGCCTTTGCCCAGCGGGTGCAGTCCCAGTGCAGCTTGTGGCACTGCCTTGTCACTCATCTCTTTGTGACCTGGGGGCTTTGCCTGAAGAGAACAGGATGGTGATGACCAGAAGGCACCTCAGGAATGCACCCTCAGAGGTCTGAAATCCAGAATCCAGTCCCCAGAGTCCTCAGAGTCCTACAACCACATGTGAGTTAAGCTGGGGAGGTGTCTGCTGTGAAGCTGCTGCTCAGATTGTTCCTTTGGGCTTTTTAGCAAGGGCTTTACTTCTGCGTAATGTTTGAAAGCCTAAATGCAGGGGGAAATGCCCAACTTTACCCTTGGGAAGCGTTACAYGGACGTGTATATATGCATTTTTTTCTTTGTTTCACTTTGTGATGAACAGAGTTTCAGAAGTTGAAGAAATCAATTTTCTTGTGCTGAGCTTTGTTATGGAGTTACATAAACCATTCATCAGGCAAATTCCAAGTACATTAAGCTAAGTGTTTCAGGCTAATTGACAATGTTCCATTAATTTCCACTGCTGAATAGGACCTGGAACATTTCTAATGCAGTTGTTTTTCTTTCCAACTCGTGCATCACAACGGCCCTCTTGGTGCTGCTTTTGGTCCATTCTCTTCCAATTTTAAGAAAGATATGTGATACAGCAGTAATTTATCAGGGGTTTAGCTACCTGCCTGTACTAAAACCTGGGGAGTTGAGTTTTGTCTGCTCACAACAGGATCTTAAATTATTTCTTTCATTACCCTACATTAGTCTGTTGTCTTGAGAAAATGATAGTAATAAAGGATATATAAGGATAGAGAAAATTGTCTGTAAGTCAAACTTCTTCTGTTGTCTGCAAAGAGGAAAAGAGAGAATAGGGTCCAAACCAGCTGTTGTTAGTTTTGTAGTTTTGAAATTTTGCTTTGCCTGAAAATCACTGCCAGAGGAAAAGCTGCAGTGCTGAGAGGAAAATTTTGGAGAAATGGCCTTGACATTTAGAAAGTAGGTCCCAGGCCTTTTAAGTGATAAGTGAGGATGTAACTTCTTAAGAATGATGAATAGCCATAAAGGACATAATTGATTTTTATTTATTTTAGTACTAGCATTTTTTGATGCTGATTTGTTGAAGACCATGAATTAGAAGTATGTGCTGGCTAAATGTATCCTTTTCTTCTTTGTGAAAGTCCAAACAGCTGCCACAATATTTGCAAATTTGTACATTGCTGCAATACCAACTCTTTGAATAAGGGTAAGAAAAGTTGATTAAGATCAGATACCATTCAAATCAGTTGGAGAGCCTCCAAAGGAATTTAGACATGTGATACTCTTACTGAGAAAGTTAAAATTAATAGCAGTTGTTAATGGAGACCACGTTCAAGTAGTTATAGTGCAATGCTCTGGCAGATCCCCATCAAGCTGAAAAAACGGGAAAAACAAAAACATTCTTTAAAATATTTTATTTTGCTAAAGTTGCTCATTTGGTTTTGCCTTTCAAACATTTTATTTTGCTAAAGCTGCTCATTTTGTTTTGCTTCTCTTTGAGATGCTAATGAAGGGCACAAAATAAGTAGCAGACCCTGATTTTCCTTTCCCTAACCCTGTTGAGTCGTGCCGAAACATACAATGGCCACATTGAAATAGGCTGAAATCAGTCACAGAATAATACAGAATAACATATTACAGATTATTATATTGCCCTCAGTAAGAATGGAGCTAAGCTGCAGCTTTATTAGCAGCAGTAACACCAGTGTGGAGTTTATTTTAGTAATGGATTTCTCTGAAACATCTCCTGTGCTGGGCTGATTGGGCCAAAGTCTGGAGCTTCAATCTCAGGCAACTTTGTCACTCYGTAATAACAGTGAACAAATTCTCTGTTTGAATTGTGTGTAAATAACTGTACAAATACCTACAGTCACCTTTCTAGAAGAGAATAAATCCTTTCTGGGCAATGCCTAGCCATGTTTCTCAAGGTTAGAAGGGTTCTCTTGGATAGTGCATTCTCTTTGCAGCACTGGAAAGGTGAAAAACCAAAGACAAGGCTGTCAAGACAAAGTTTTGTAACATATTTGTCGTGCTAATATTACCTGGTAAAGGAAGGTGCTTACAGGACACTGTGAAAGTTTATTTGCATTCTTTAGCAATGTTTTATGAAGAAATTCTCCTTAAATGCTTTTAGGCTTTCAAAATTGTATGGATTTTGTGAAACTTCAGGTAAACAAGCTGAAAAGAATATTTTGCAGCTTGTCTTGTATGAAGAGGCTGGTGTGGGATAAGATAAAGCAAACAAGATTGGCAGAGCTTTTGTACTCTTTCTCTTCAAAAACCTTTAAAAAAGAAAAAAAAAAGGAAGCTGAGTGACTGAGTCATATTCAGTAGACCAGAAAGAAAATTTAATCTCCTTTGTACTGAAGTGCATGGATCAGTTACAATGGGCACTTCAGCAGGCTTGTGGGCAGGGGCAGAGCCAGACCTGCCCATCACTGGCAGCAGGAGAATATCCTCATTGCCAGAGTTCTTCTGCAGCCCTTGGGAGTTCAGCTATCCCTCTCTGCTGCAAGGGATTTCCCCCCCCCTGAAAACCAGGGCAAAACTTGTAACTTTCTTTTTGGATATTCAGGTAATGCTTCCAGGAATGCTGAGTTCCATGTTCAAATGACCAGGAGCTGCATTTAAAGTCAGCAGACACCACTGGCCTAATCTCCTCATGTGAATGCAGGTGAACTCTAATTACCTTCATAAAAACCAATTTTGTGTACAAAACAATATAGTGTTGGGGGGAGGGAAACAAGATTAATCCCTGTGTAGCATAATAAACTAAATGCCTAATAATAAACATGATAAACAAGTAAAGCATAATAACAAATAAGCATAAAGCATGATAAACAAATATGCCTAAATGTAGGCATGTTTGTGTGTGTGTAGCATAACACAGATGTAATAGAAACAAAAGTGAAACTTGTGTTCCACAGCTGGGCTGGCAAGAGCCCCCACCTGAGGGTGGGAACACCAAATACTCCCATAACACTTTGTGATTTCTCTAGGCCCATCAGCACTGCCCAAAGTTCTAGATAATTCTTTTCGTGCCTCTAAAGAAATTCATTATTTTCATGCAGGCATGTATGTATAGTAGCATTTTAAGCAAGTGTTATGGGGCTGAAAGCAGGTGACAAACCCTCAAACTTATGGAATAGTAATATCCCTTCTGGAATATAGTTCAAAAGCTTCTCAACACGTTTGGAATCTGGCATGTTGGCCTGTTTCTGTGCTAGACACATCAGTCACCAAAACCCTTTGGCAAAGTGGATATGTGCCCTGTGATATAATATGAACATGTAACCCCACTCACTTTCCCTTTTATTCTATGTAGAGAAGAAAAAACTTTCTTAAAAACTCCACCCTGATCTCTAGCCTAATTCATTCTCCTAAATGCGTTTCAGACCATTCCTGTGCAAATTATTCAGGAGGCTATATTCTCTGGCCCTGAATTTTGAAGACAAATCATTAAATTTCAGATAATTCTTCCTCCTTCCCTCACTGGACCCTGGTGCGTCTACAAACCAAAACTCAAACCCACTGTGCTTGCTGGTAAGAGGCTCTGTCCTCCTCTGCATTTCTGGGGACTTGTAGCCACATTTCTCTTCACAAAGAAAAGCAAGGCACAATTCTTCCCAAGAATATTTCCGAGATTCACATCCTCTGAACCTCAGAGAAAGGAAAACCAGTTCTCATTTGCTGTGCCTGTGGTTGTGCCAAAGCAGAATGCAATATGGAGATTGTTCATCCACAGTGATGGGGCTTTGTTTCCTTGGCCTATCAGGGCCAGGCCAGGTGTGTGTGTGGAGACTGTGGGTGACAGCCACGAGATTCTGGGCAGTGTAAGCAGGTGTGTGCAGAATGAGTGCTTGGCAGATTCAGTTTAGATGTAATGTAATGTCAGAACCCAGGACATCCCTCTGGCTGACCTGGATGACTCCMGCCCCTGCCAGGGRGCTCAGAGACCTTGGCACAGARCCCAAGACCCCTGTGCCTTTGATTTTAACCCATGGAAAAAATTACCAACCTTTATATGAGGATTTACAAGCCATGAAAGTTTAAGTAGAATGATAGTTAAGTTTGTCACAGAGTGAAAAGTAGAATTTTGGGGTTTTTAGAACGGGAGCTTGGGGTCCCAAGATGGAGGAATTTGGTCATGCCTTGTCCTTCTTTCTCCTTCCTCCTAGCCTCCATCTTCTGGGTAATGGTGGCACTTTTAGATTGGTTTAGAGTAGGAACACACTAGGTGATACATTTTGGAAAATAATTGTAAATAAAGTACATGTAGTTTTTAGTATAAAAAGACAACACCGCCCTGAAGGCGAGTAGTGTGCCACAGGCTGACCTGCTGGACAGACCTCAGCAGGTCAGGGAAAGAATGTTATAGATAACAGAAAATAAACAGCCTTGAAAACCAGAACAGAGGAATCCTGATTCCCTCTTCGGTTGCTATGCTGGGAAAAGAGACTCTCTGACACATCTCGGGGTCATGCTGACCACAGAGACCCCCGAGAATGTAACATAATGTAATATAGTATAAAATCATATAGTATAATAAAGTAATTAATTAGCCTTCTGATAAGATGGAGTCCTTCTTATCATTCCTCCTTGCCCTGGGGGTTGCCCTGTTTCCATAGGGACTGACTGTCCTATGGCCTTCAGCAAGGAGGGAACCCATAGGGAAACAGCTACACCCAGTCCCAAACCAGCTGGCTGCTCCAAGGGCAGGGAGGTTAAGCTCTGCTGGAGCCTTTCCTAATCACACAAGCCAGGATGGAACAGAGAAAATTTCCTGCTACCCAAACAGACCCCTAAGTTCAACACAAAGGCTCCAGGAGCAGGGTACAAACTGTGCCCTGTGCAGAGGGGACAGAAAGGACAGAAAGGGTGATGGAACCAGGGCTGAAGGAACCAACGTTTTCCTGCCAGCATCAGATGAGGACATAATTGGTGTAGGTGCCCTCAACATAGGAGCAATGTGCTCTGACTCCATCATTCAGAAGACTGAACAATTGTTTTATTAAAGCTATACTATATTAAATTACATAYGAAAGAATATTAAAGAAAAACTCGTGACTGTCTGAGATAGCCAGGATTCAGCTTTGAGTGATTGGCTAATCACTCAAAACAACTTTCACCCGTGTCTAATTAACCAAATCACTTTCAGTAAACAATCTCCATAATACATTCCACACGTGCAACAGCAAGAGTAGTGAATAGAGACAAGAATTGTTTTCTCTTCTTCTCTCTGAGTTTCTCAGTGCCTTTCCCAGGAAAAATCCTCGGGAAATTGTGCCTGCTGCTCTCTGTGAAGGGAGCTGAGGGCACAGGCCACCCCCAGGTAGCACTGATGTCCCTGTAGCTCCCAGGAGATGGGATTGCTCTGTGCTGCCTGCCCAGCAGCATTGTGCAGTTTTTGAGATTTCCCATCAGCAGAGAGGGGAATGAGTAAAGTCATTCACGGCTGTGAAAGCGCAGTGTTAAAACCTGGAACTGAATATTCATGCTGGGAATGCTACTATCATCCAGGCTTTTAGGGGACTGCCTGAATGGGTGAAATGAATTCTTTTTCCATTTAACTCCGTGGCCAAATTTACTTGCTTTAGTGGGAATAGGATTAAAGTCTTTGATAACAGAATTTCCTGAGGAAGGAAAGTATAGCGTGGCCACGGACAAATCTAATAATTTTTCTGCTCTAATCATCTTATGCCTCAAAGAGGAACTTATACCCCAGGGGGGCTAGTATTTACATAATTGTAATTTATTGGGTAAAGATTTTCCTAACGCAAAGGAACATCAAAGTGTTTGTCTTTGTCAAGTTCCAGAACAATTTTGAAGTTCACATGGAAACCAAAGGTAAAGGAAAATATTCCTTTTAGACCAATTAGACAGAAATGGCACGCAATATTTGAAATCATATAGGCTGTTAGAGTATTTTTAATGGAATGCAATTAGCATTTTGTGATGAGCACTTATCAGTGCTGTCTCTGGGTATAATGTACATGGCTGAGGGGGTGGTTTGCTGGGGAATCTGATTAAAATAATTGATGGTGTGTTTGAGCGGGGTGCTTGTGCTAACTTTACAGATAAGGCAGTGCTTGTGTAAAAATTAGCTTTTCCTAGCATTAAAGTTCTCTCCAAAGAACAGCATTGGGTATTGTAATGTCAGTAATTCTACTAGAGTACATCTGTTTAGGTGAAATACTGATTGTTTATCTGTTACCTCAGGCTGCAATAACTCTAGCCGTGCTGCTTTTTAGTATTAAATTGTGGTGTTGTTTACTTAATACTTTCACACATCTTCCCTTAAAATATAATCCAAGTAACTCAACCTAGCAGTGCAGCTCAGCTTGCTGTACAACAATCTCGAGGTGTTTTAAAGCCATAAATTACTCAAGCTTAATTGATTTAGCTTCCCAAAGATCTGGGAACTACTTTGCTGTTTCTGCAGGCAGAAAAAAGAAGCAATGGAAGGAAGAGAAGCAATGGCTTAGGAAATGGTGCAAGATAGATTCTCAAATTCAGCCACAGCCTCTGGCATTGAGGTTTTGCCACAGCTCRTGAGTTTTCAGCGTTGAGAACATCAGAAGGCACTGGTGTTTTGCTGTAAGGAGAGAAAGGAGGGCTCTTGTGGCCACAGCTCTCTTCACAGAGAGCAGCAGGCACAACTTCTCAAGGATTTTTCCTGGGAAAGGCAGWGAGAAGCACAGAGAGAAGAAGAGAAAACAAKTCTTGTCTCTATTCACTGCTCCTGTTGTTTTGCTCCTGTGGAATGTGTTATGGAGATTGTTTACCCAAAGTGATTTGGTTAATTGGACATGGGTGAAAGTTGTTTTGAGTGATTAGCCAATTACTCAAAGCTGTGTCCTGGCTGTCTCAGGCAGTCATGGGTTTTTCTTTAGTATAGTATAGTACAATATCTCTTTAATATACCATCATATTAGTGTAATATAGCATAGCGTAGTAAAGCAATTGTTCAGCCTTTCTGAATCCTGGAGTCAGAGCACAATATTCCCAGCAYTGGGGGCTCCTGGAAATGATAGGCTGTTGGGAAAAATCTTTTATTTTTATGAGGAAGGGTAGCAGAGAGCTCCAGCAGCAGATGCAGGTGGCACAGAGGAGCTGGGGAGCAGCTCCAGGAGGAGCCAGGAGCAGCTGCCCAAAGCCTCTCAGCCTGAAGTGGATTCCCTTCTGGGAAACCTCAGGAGGTGATCTCAGCTGTCCCCCAGCTCCAAGGGGAAGGCTGGAAGATTTGAAATGTAAGATTTAGACTTTTACAGGTTTTTCCATTTGAATGAGAGTGTTGAGTGTGAGCTCCATTTTTCTATGGATTTAATACATAACATAACAACTGTGGATTTCTATGGATTTAATGCATAACATAACAATAGCCTAGGAGGTTTGAACTTCTTGTGGCACAAAAGCAAGTAGCAAAAAACCACATAAGGTGCAGTTAAGCTAGTTTAATTGGAAATAAGTTTGTTTCAACATATTCTTATGTGTTGGCACTTATTGAACACTTCAGTGTCAGAAAAGCTCATAGAAAAGCAACTTTTTGGCTTGTACATTCAGCCCTGGTGGGGGTGGCTTTTAAATTTGCTTTATACTGGCATTTGCCCAAGGGACTTCACTGTGGAATTTCTTCTTTTCTTGCTAAGGTGCAGAAACATTGCTATTGATTGGTTTATACTCCAGCCAGGCCAAAGCCCTGCACATTCAAATATTGAAGGGAGTGCTTTAGATAAAAGAGATGCTATACAATCTCACAATCTGAAATAATAGAGGGAAAAAAATCTATTTTCTCTTATTTTGAGGACAGAAAATGCCAGCTTTAGTTTAATAGATTATAAATTGCAAACCCAAACTTTCTGTTGATAAGGTACTGTTCCCAAAAGGCTTTTTCCTAAGTTTAAGCACCCATGCCATTTAGGATGATAAAAAAGTTCTGCTTTTAATAGATAATTAATGGCTAATCATGTACTGTACTCCATGAGTTACCAAGCAGAAGTAAAAAGTTCTACATTTTCCTCTCAGGCAAAGGTTTTGTAATTTTTGCTGTTTTTTTAAAATTTGTTTGCTTGAGCTGTGAATTTTTTTGTTTGTTTTCTGTATCTCAAGCAAGTTTTTGGTTTTTTTTTTTCAATCTCACTGCTTTAATTATGGGCAATTCAAAACAGATAAAAATAAAATAGGAGAAAGGGGAATGCAAAAATAAGTAGTAAAGCTGTTGGAAGCAGCAAAGTAATGGTTCTCCTTTTACTTTGCTGCCTCCCCATAAAAAGGATTAGCATTTTCTAATGAGCACCTTGGAAGGAAGATCATGGCTCAAGGACTCCTGGACCYTGGGACTGCACCAGATCCCATCCCTGGGTAGATGTGGGACTTTCCAGAACAAGAATTTAACAGAGGTTCCCAGTCTGGCCCAGCTCAAAAGGTTCAAGCTGCTCCTGGATCCAGTAGATCTATTGAGATTTGCTAGAGGAAATTAATTAGCATTCACGAGAAGTACTGCAGGGGCATTTTTCTTCAGTTTAAGAGTCGCTGGATGAGTAGAGTAATTTCTCAAACAGTGTATTTTCTCTCTAGTCTTCTTTATTAACAGAAATAATACAGTGGAGAGAAATTTCACTCCCTCAAACATTGTGGTAACATGTTTGCTTTGTTATTAATCCTCTCCATGAAATTCTTGCTTTACATCTCAGTAGCGGCACCAGTAATTGCTGTATCCAGTTTTATTTTCTCAAAAGTTCATTGTTAATGACAAGTTTTCAGTGTTTTTCAAGGATTTTGTTGATTGGAACTCCTCAGTCACCTCATATATGAAGCACAGAACTTGAATTTTCCTGTTGCAGTTTATTCTAGTGGAAGATTTGAAAAGAAATGTCTGGCGGAAATAACCCCACAAGGCTTTGGTTTGAGCCTTGATCAATCATATACTCTAATCAATAGGTCTCTTTCTATGAATGAGGCAGGGTTTAAATGGACTCTTTTAAATGGCTGTTTTGTCAGGTATTTATTTCCACACCTTCCACTTGATTTTACCACAAGAGGAGGTTCAGGAGAACAGTCTTTGGGTTTCATAATAAAGTTTTGGGAAAAGATTTTTATCCTTTAACATAAATAGCACAGGTGTTCAGGTGGTGCGGCACTAAGGAGTGCCTTGCTTTGATTTTTACTAGAAATGCCTTTGAGAGGTTTGCATGCTGTTGGTAAATGTTTTGCTTGGACATAGTAGCATTTTCTTAGCCTTGACAAATCCTCAAATTTGTGATACTTCAAGTCTGGTTTTGCCCCTGTGCACCCAGACAGCCCTGACCCTCGAACTGCTTCAGTCCTGCTACATGAGATATTGACTTTGAAATTATTGTCTTCACTGGCAGAACCTTGATGTGGCATTTCTGCAAAATTTTGTTTCCTCTGGAAAGCTGGTAGTGGCTAGAATAAAGGAAGGATTCCCTGGAAAAAAGACCTGGGATTTTCTTGTTTCTCCACTCCACTCCCCTCTGGGTACCAGTGGCAAAATGTCCTTTGGACTGGCTSTTCATGATGTGATGCCTCAGGTTTAGCTTTTCTATTTTTCACATTCTGTGCTGCTTTGGTGTGTGAATCTGAGCTTCATAAGAGGGGATGGTGAGCTCTGTGCACAGAGCAGGGAGACAAAACAATTCCTGCTCCAGCTGGGCACCAAGGACAAATGATCCAAATCTCAGCCCAAGAGCACAAACCCCGTGGGCTGCAGAGAGAAAAACAAGCAGGGTGGGACTGCAGGGGCTAAAGCTGGGATGGGACAATGAAGTGCAAGATGCAAATGGAGCAGAACTGATCCAAGGGAGAGACCCCRGGAGCGCTGGTGCATTTTGGGGCCATTTTGGTTCAKCTTGGGTGCAGCCCTGGCTGGGCTCTTGTGCTGCCCAAGGTGGATCCTTGGAGGAGATCCTTGGAATCAATCCCTGCTTTATTCTTTAGCTCTGTCCAGCCTCTGCTCTGGGKCAGCCTGCACAAGGCATCAGATGCAATTGCTTGTAAGTAAGGAGGCCGCCGGGAAAAGGGCATAAAAAGTATGCAGGATTCACTATTTGCTCATTATTGATGGAATTATTCTTTGGAGGTCGCTTTGGTTTTGGCTTCTAGCATTTATTTTAGTGATACATTATCACTTTTATCTATGTATTCTGACTTATTTTACTTTTGGAAATCTCTAATTAACATGCTTTTTTTTAAAATTAAATATAAAAGTGCAGCCCTTTTGTCTTCCAAACCCTGTATTATTTTCTTTTCTCTGCCCTCTGTCTGTACTTTTTGTGTGTCCCTTCTGGGAGGGTGTTTTCAGCGGCCCCTGGTGGGATGCAAAACTGCCATGGATACCAGCAGCACAAGATGAGGAGGATATTATCAGATACTGGAAGCAACAGCAATAATGGGTGAATGTCCAATCTTTTATGAGTGTAAATTGTCATCCTGCAGCTTAGGTAAACTATGAGTGTATCAAAAATTAATTTTCTGCCTCCTCCAGGAGTAAGTTTGTATTTATGTGCTTTTAAATAACCTTGGGTTTTATTTGTAGGAAGAACAGGTTTATTTCATGTAATGACTCCCTTTGATATTAGATTTCTTCAGAAATTGCAAACCCAGTGGTAGTTGCTGAGGTTTAAGCCTGTAAATCAGCAGGACGAGCTAGTCAGTGAATTGGAGACTTAAGTGATGATCCAGAAGAACTGTGATGTGTTTGCCTACTCAGATGCTGAGAAGTGAATGAATGGGGAGCTGGAGACACAGCCAAAGTGGGATATAAAAGCACAGTAAATATTCAGAGTTTGAGATGGCAGCACTGGTGTGCACACACAGCCCACCAGCATGCTCAGTGGTGGGGAAAGCAGAAACTCCTCAAAGCTTGAATCAGGGGTGATGATGTTGTTGCAGAGTTGTGTCATTTTAAAACCACAGGAACATGCCCAATTTCCCTTGCAAAAATGAGTAGGAGGGCAGCTCTGCTACAGGTGAAGGTAGTAGACAAAAGCAAGACATTTCTGAAGGAACTGTTGGGACAGGTCATTTCAGCTCAGAATGGGATAAAACTGTCTCATTTACCTCAGCCCATTTTGTAAAGAGAGAAAAAAMCCCCTATTTTCTGGGTAGGTTTCATCATATTTATTTGTGTGGCAGCCTCTTGCACAGTAGGCCTCCAAATAGGCTGTAATTCAGCGTGCCTTTACATTTTTTTGTTCTTTTTTTCTCAGAGGTTGTGGGGTTTAGGCAGCAAGGAAGCAGATTTGATGCTTGTTTGTTGTGGGACTCAGCTTTGTCTGATAATATACAGGCAATTTACATTGCATTTGTTTCAGTCAGCCTCTGTGTCCAGTGGGATAAATTCGTTCATTTTTTTCCATTGTGGGATTTTGCTGCCCTTAAAAACAGAAATGTGGATGAAATGCCCCACAATACAATGGAGGGAGTGGTTTTACCGCAGTAGAAGTGGTTTAACTTCCTCAGGTCCTGAGGAATGAAAAAATAAAACAAACATGGACTTTCAGTTTCCCCAACTTTCCACTTTGGGTCTGAAACAAGTGGAAACATGATGCCTTGTGCAGGCTGCCCCAGAGCAGAGGCTGGACAGAGCTAAAGAATAAAGCAGGGATTGATTCCAAGSATCTCCTCCAAGGATCCACCTTGGGCAGCACAAGAGCCCAGCCAGGGCTGCACCCAAGCTGAACCAAAATGGCCCCAAAATGCACCAGCGCTCCCGGGGTCTCTCCCTTGGATCAGTTCTGCTCCGTTTGCATCTTGCACTTCACTGTCCCATCCCAGCTTTAGCCCCTGCAGTCCCACCCTGCTTGTTTTTCTCTCTGCAGCCCACGGGGTTTGTGCTCTTGGGCTGAGATTTGGATCATTTGTCCTTGGTGCCCAGCTGGAGCAGGAATTGTTTTGTCTCCCTGCTCTGTGCACAGAGCTCACCATCCCYKMATGTGAAGCTCAGACCCACACACCAAAGCAGCACAGAATGTGAAAAATAGAAAAGCTAAACCTGAGGCATCAAGCAGGGAGGATTTGGCAGGCTCCATACTTGTGCTCACAGAGGGACTCTGAGATGAGCTGCACCTTAGGTTTTCCCCACCTGCAGAACCTGTCATTGGTGAGAGTTAAAAGGGGTGGATGCAGCACCAAGACAGTGGCTCTGAGGGCCTTCAAGCTCTGGAGAAATTTTGAGATGTGATTTAAAGCAGCTTCACTCTGTGCTGTATCTCATTGCTCAGTGCACAGGCCGGACCAGGTTTGGTAAAAGGTACCGGCTCATGACTCAAAGATGTGTTTTGAGCTTAAAGCAAGACTTTGGAACTTCATTTTTTATTTCTCTTCTGTTTCTCCCACTCGCTCCATTAGCATGGTGTGCTCTGAGGGCCAGGCAGGAGTGTCCAGGTTAACCTGGCAGGGTCTCTGGGTACAGCTGGGATGTGAAGATGTCCTAGGGTGACGTTATGATGCTTGTATCCCCATTCATGTGTTCTTTTTATGCTGGATATTATGTTCTGTGCCTTTGAGACTGACTCTGAAGAGTGAAAGTTTTGTTGGGGTTTTCTTATCAGCCTGGCTGGGACACAGAGACAGGGCAGGAGCTAGTGCTGCTTTTGCTTTTTTGCTTTTGCTTTTCACTTTGCTCTCTCTCACTCTTGCTTCTGCTCATTGGTTAGTTTAGCTAAACAGTCCAAATTTCTTTCTGGACTGTTTATCCTTTCCTTTTTGGAACCAATTTGAACCTGCTCCGGACTGGGACCTGGGAACCCCRAGAGTTTGCACCCTGTGGCTGCAGCAGCTGCCCCAGCRCCGGAGGGACTGAGAACAGAGCAACCACCCCCAAGAGAGACTTCCTGAATTTGTCATCTTTGTCAGAGTGGTGTCATCTGGTATTGTTCATTTTGTGTGCTGGGGGTGCTGTGCCTGTTAAATAAACAGGTTCTTTCCACTTCTCTCCAAGGAATCTTTCCTGAACCAGTTGGGGGGAGAAGCCATGTGGGTTTGCTTACTGGAGGGGCTCCCCCTTTGGAGATTCTCTGCCAAATTTGCCCTAAACCAGGACAAAATTATATTCCCGTCAGCACAGCAACATTTTTTTAGCCACATTTAACATTGCTCAAGCCAGGCCAAAGTGCCTSTGAGAGATTCCAAGAGCAGCTAATGTGCAGTGAGGATTGAGTCACTGGGAGGCTGTAAAGTCTCATGGAATGGCTGCAAGGGTGCTTTCAGATGCAATAAAGCTCAGCATATGTCAGCATGCTTGAAAAAAACAATCCAAGCATCATCTCATACTTTTTAAATCTCCAGAAACTGAATCCAATCTGACTGCACACAAGTGATGCCCTTTGTTATCCCTTCTCATCCTCTCACACCTTCCATACAGAGGGAGCAGGGGACTTTCTTCCGCTTTTATTTATTTATTTTCTTTATTCTCGCAACAATTCAGTCTAAAATGTGCAGCATAGGGAATATGTTTTCATAAGACTACATGGAGTAATTCCAGCTGGTTGATGACCAGAATGATTTGGTGCCATTCACAGTAAATATGTATAAAATTTCAAGGTGGCCCTTTGTCCCCCTAGCATGTGCAAGCTGACTTTTAGCAGCATGATCTCCTGAGAAGGTCGTGTATACAGGCAGCTGATTAGGAGATCAGAATATTGAACATGTGAATTAAAAAGGGTGACATTGGTCTAAAGATTGAAGCACATCCTTTCAGTTTATTACCTCACAGCTGTCCTCTGCCTTTGCCTTTTGGTTTCTCCAGTCAGCCTGGAAAGAAAACGACAAAGGCATAGGTTCAATGTGTGTGGTAAATGAGATGTGCAGTCACTTTTTGGCTAGCAAACTGAAGTCTGATAGCCACAAGAGAGAGATGAAAGGCTGTCATTTGCTGTTCAGAGCATTTTCAGTGACAACACAGCCTCATTATATGGAAGCAGGAACTGGTAGACACAGAAAGGTAAAAGGGCTGGAACTGGAGTCTAAGAATTTTCAAAAAATATTGCTTACTAGATATGATAAACCCTGAAATGGTTTAGAAGAGGGAGAACAGTTATTTAAAGCAAATGTGTCAGATCCTCGGTGAATAGCTGGTATAGCTCTAAATAACTTCTGTTTTAGAAGTGTTTCATTTTTCAAGAAGGACTGTCTAATGTGACAGTCACTGGAATAAGGCTGAAATTGAGGACGTCAGGGATGAGGCTGARTGTATGTTGGAAGTGTTGCTGATAATGCAGTGAAGAGACAACTGAACACAGAAAATGATCACAGGGTGGGCCAGGCTGGAAGGGCCCCCAGGGGACACCTGGCCCAGCCTCCCTGCCCCATCCCAGAGCACGTGGCACAGGACTGTGGCTAGATGGGTCTGGAACATCTCACTGAGGGAGACTCCACAGCCTCTCTGGGCAATCTGTCCAGGGTGTGATCACTGTACAGTGGAGAAGCTCTTCCTCAGGTTCAGATCCACTTCTCCTGTGGGTCAGTTTTTGCTCATTGCCTTGTGTCCCATTGCTGGGCAACCTGAGAAGTGCCTGGCTCCCTCCTCTTGGCTGTAGATATTTATGCACATGGATGAGATCCCCTCTCAATCTTCTCTTCTCCAGACTGAACAGGTCCAGCTCCTGCAGTTTCTCCCTTTAAGAGAGATGCTYCAGAGCCCTGACCATCTTTGTGACCTTCCACTGGACCCTCTCTGATAATTCTGTGTATGTTTTGTACTGAGTAGCCCAGAACTGGACACRTTACTCCAGATAAGGCTGGCAGTATCCATAGGGAAGTGGCTGCTGTGGGAAGGGTGGAAATGCTGCCCAGAGCTGATGCTGCAGGTTGTGGGAGAGCACCCCAGGTGCTGTGCTCTGACACACAGCTGAGAGCAGCCCTGACACCTCCTGCAGCGCTGGCAGCACCACCTTGCACTCCTGGCAGCAGGACACGTGTCCCTGGTGCCAGAGCACAAAATGAGGGATTTCACCAAATCCCAGCTGGGCCAGGCTGGAAGGGCCCCCGGGGGACACCTGGCCCAGCCTCCCTGCCCCATCCCAGAGCACGTGGCACAGGACTGTGGCCAGATGGGTCTGGAACATCTCACTGAGGGAGACTCCACAGCCTCTCTGGGCAATCTGTCCAGGGTGTGATCACTGCACAGTGGAGAAGTTCTCCCTCAGGTTCACGTGGAACCTCTTGTGGGTCAGTTTTTGCTCATAGCCTTGTGTCCCATTGCTGGGCAGCACCCAGCATTGCTGGTGCACCCCYTGACCCCTCCCTGCAGACACTGACAGGCAGGGATGGTGCCCCCTCTCTGCTGTGACAGTGTTGGTGTTCAACAGGAGTTTTTGGATTTAGGAAGAGATGAGGATCTGACTCCGTGTTTCAGAAGGCTTGATTTATTATTTTATTATATATATTACATTAAAACTATACTGAAAGAATAGAAGAAAAGGTTTCATCAGAAGGCTAGCTGAGAATAGAATAGCAAAGAATGATAACAAAAGCTTCTGTCTCAGACAGACAGTCCGAGCCAGCTGACTGTCATTGGCCATTAATTAGAAACAACCACATGAGACCAATCACAGATGCACCTGTTGCATTCCACAGCAGCAGATAACCATTGGTTACATTTTGTTCCTGAGGCCTCTCGGCTTCTCAGGAGGAAAAATCCTAAGGAAAGGATTTCTCATAAAAGACACTCTGCTGTCTGTTTTTGCAGGCTGAACAGGCCCAGCTCCCTCAGCCTCTCCTGATAAAAGATTCTCCTGTCCCTTCATGCTCTTTTTTACCCGGACTCACTCCAGCAGCTCCTCATCCCTCTGGTCCCGAGGAGCCCGGAGCTGGACCCAGCACCCCAAATGTGCCTCCCAGGGCTGAGCAGAGGGGCAGGGTCACTCCCTGGCCTGCTGGCAATGCCCTCCCTGAAGCCCCCAGGAGACCATTGGCCTCCTTGGCCTCCAGCACACTGATCATAATTTGCAAAGAAGTTACTGATGATGCACGACAGGGCTAAGCCGCGGAACAGATCTTTGCCTGATGTAAATCAGCATAGCTCCAGGAAAGTCAAGAGAGGAATACTAATTTGTGTCACAGCTGGTAGTTTATTTTGTTGAACATGTATTTTACTTCTTTATTTTCCATGCAGGATCAGAGTTACTCATCTGTTCATCTCTGTACTCCAGCCAGGATTCCCTCAGTTTGATAATCCTTCATTTTTGTGTAATATCTTAATCACTTCTGATGCAATTGCTTAGGATATTGTGGCTGTGCAGAGGATTGTAATTTGAAGTGAGAAGMAAAGCAGCTGGAACAGGGGAATTCATAGTGGTGATACTGAATTTTTCCCTGTTTTTCATCTCAGATGCTTCATGACTTTGGTGATAGCAATAGAGAATATGGAGTATGGAGAGTGAGGCTTCTGTCAYGGTAAAATGGCAACCTGTGGTAAAGCATCAGCAGAATTATGACAGAAATAATTGGTTTTGAAATTTAATGGGGCTATAATTTAATGGGGCTATTTCTCCT
>JACDOX010000255.1:419934-438486 GCA_014549065.1 Cardinalis cardinalis
GTATATTCCAAGCAAATGCCTCCAGACATAGTTACTGTGGGATTAAAATCTCTTTCCATAGTAACTGTTAAATATATAAAATGATGTTGTAGTCTCTACAGGAAAGCACATTCAAAGCAGGCACTGGACAGGTCATAAAGTGGCTGCTCTCAGACSTTTTAACACTATAGAGTTATTTACAGACATCTGTTCCTCTGCGGAAACGTTTTGGACCTCAGTCCTCTGATGTCAGACTGGGTTAGTAACATTTGATCTATCACAAATCTCTGAGGTCTTTTATGACTGGCGCAATAATAGATGCTTCATGTTATGGCACAGTATGGTTTAAAAACATTGGCTAAGCACTGAAAATATAGTAGAAAGTTTTGTATCTCTATGATGTGATTCTACTGGGATGGGCAGAGGATGGTACTTTAGAGCTTTACATAGCATAGAAGTGCCCTGGGACTATGGCTATATATATATAGATGTGTGTGTATATATATAATATATATATATATAATTTTATATGTTTTTATTTTTAGATAAAATATATATAATATATTTTATATAAAAATATAATATAATATATATAAAATATAAATATATATATAAATATAAAGATATAGATATATATATAAATTCCCATTTATTTCAGATAAATAGTTAATTAAACAAGGTATGCTTTAGGTCATCATGAAAAAGCCATTATTATTAAACCAAAATTATTCATAAATGGGGGTTAAAGATGCAAATTTTTTTTCCTTTTGAGTTGTGCTTCATTTTTAGAATTCCCAAAACTAGGCTTTAAAGGTGAAAAGAGGCATTGATTAAACAAAATGAGATTTCCAGAAACAAATTCAATTTGTTTCTATGAATTTATTTCAGCTGGAGCAGAGCTTTCTGTTGGTGACAGACACAGGTGCTGCTGGTGGCAGGAGATGGGAGTGGGGAGTGTTTCGAATTACAGCTTGCAGGCGTTTTCCAAAGTGCTTCATCCTCCAGGTGCTTTTAGCTGCTACCGGATTCTCCTGGGGGATTCTGTGACAGCTCAAGGGCTCTGCCTGCCCAGGTGACAGGAGAGGGACCTGGCAGTGCCTGCTCAGCCCTTTGCCTGCCCACATGGCCCTCTGGGATCAMACACTGAGCCATCCTAAACCAGAATTTCTCTTCAGCTGCTGTTTTCCAGCCYGATAACAGGGTACTGTGAGCTCTGTGTAAACTGATTATCTGCCCCTTGGGCCCCTGTTTTGTTTGTGCTCTGTAAGCCCTTACCAGAGGCTTTTGTTTCCTGCAGATGTTGATTGCATTGTGCTGCATCAAAAGGAAATGATCTCTGCCCAAGTTGGCTTTGGACATGCTTTTACACCCTATCCATACCATAGTTGTTCTTGATTCCTGTGTCAGCATTCAGGAACACCATAATCATTCCATGATTATGTGCAGGTGCTTTTATTAAAGAGTTCTGGGTGTCAGGGGTGCACAGACCCAAAACTGACCCTCCATGGTTTCGGGCCGAACATGTTTTATATTGTCTTTATATAATTTACATATTAATTAAACTTATATTGTTCTATTGTATACATTGATTTCATTCAAGCATGGATTCCTCATGATCCCCCTCAAACCTCTAACATAGTTTCTTATGATTCTTTAAACAATAATTATATCTAATCACATCTAACAATTATTATATCTAATCACATCTAAGAATAATATCATTTATCACATACTGACTGCACAGGTGCAGTTTCACATGATCYAGCAAACACAAGGTCTAACATTTCCGTACCTTTAACATTTTCCCAGGGCCTAATAAGCCTAACTTTCTTTCTAACTCCCCGAATTTTCTATGATTTTAAAATCTTTTACTATCACCAGGAGAGGAAAATTAAGAATAATAGAGCCAGACACCTTTACGTTCAGCTGTCTGAGCATCTAGTGTAATACTTCTTTGGATTTCAGCGAAAACAATTGAATTTCTTTTTTTCTTTTGCCAGGAAAAGAAATTGCAGGGAGTTATGTCCTGAAGAGCTTTAATTCCTTTGATTGATCTGAAAAGCAGCATAAATTTCTAGATGATAGATGGCACAGGGATGCCCAGACAACAGTGGATGGTTCAAACAGCTCTACCTCATATTCCATCACGTTCCCCCTCAGAAATGGAGATGGTGACGGGGGTGGATGAGATGGTTGGAGAAATGGAACTGCCAAAACACAAGGTGGCTGAATCCTAGGGGGTTACAAAAACAGAACTGCAGACTGAACGAAGGAAAGTATATAAAGATCTTAAATGCACTTCATTTTCATCAAAAATTCCCGTATTTTTTCCAGCTCCTTGCCTGGCTGCTCTGAAAGCAGCTAAGCCTTGGAGGGCTTCTCAACCCTCCAGAAGAGCAATGCAATTTCATTTATTGGTTTGCTTCTCAGATGAAATCACAAGTTGCGTGCTGTATTGTGGGAAATGGATTTGTAGACAGTTTTTAGGGTGGTTTTAGGTTTAGGGTTTTTATATAGTATGTGTCTGTATGTAAATTTTGAGAGAAGAAATGTTGATTCAGAAATATTATGGAATAGGATAGATAGTGTTGAGAGAGAAATGGAGTTAGAAAAAAGTTTTAAAGGATGGTTTTGTAAATAASACTAGATATTTTGGAGAAAAAGAATTATGAAAGATGTAGTGAGATTTGTGAGGGGTAGTAGATTAGTTTCAAACTATATAGTATGGTGTGGTAAAAAATGGATAGGTTAGGAAATGTTTGTAGTGTATTGTAATTTAGAAACAGCTTCTGATTATGATAGTGTGGATTATAATATATGGAATGGTTCATTTTTTTAGTAAGATCAAAAAGAGAATAAAAGTTTTAAAATGTTTTTAGTTACTTTAAAATATTATCCAACACTGCATCGTAAAAATTTGATAGGTTAAGAAATGTTTATAGTGTATTGTAATTGAGAAATAGCTTCTGATTATGATAGCGTGAATTATAATATATATTGTTTTATTTTTTAAATAAGATTAAAAATAGAATAAAAGTTTTTAAAATGTTTTTAGTTACTTGAAAATGTTATCCAAAATGAAGAATAAAAAGAATTTTATATTGAAACATTAATGATAATAATATATGGATATGAATATCCATATACTTATGTAATAATAATAATATATGGATATTGATAAATATATAAATGGATTCACAGACTGCAAAATGGGGAAAAATAAAGAATAATTATTAAGAATTTTATACTGAAACATTAATAATATATGAACATGGATATCCATATGATAATAATAATAATAATAATAATAATAATAATAATATGGATAAATAGACTGCAAAATGAAGAAAAATAAAGAATAATTATTAAGAATTTTATATTGAAACATTAAAAATAATAATATATTAACATGAATATCCATATATACATATGTAATAATAATATTATATGGATATGGGTAAATATATATATGGATGAGTAGGCTGCAAAATGAAGAAAAATAAATAATAATTAAGAATTTTACATTGAAACATTACTACTAATAATATATGAATATTAAGATCCATATATATGTAATATGAATGAATATATATATGCATTAATACACTGCAAAATGAGGAAAAATAAAAATCCAGGTTATCTTGAATTCAAGTGTTGCAACACTTTTTGGCATTGATTGTAAAAGCACAGAATCCAGAACCCAGAGCAAAGACTATATGACTGTTTCTGCCTGAACTGAGATTGTGTTGGAAGAGGTGCTGCAGAATAAGGTTGGGCACATCTGAAGAGCATTTCAAGGCAGCAGGASTGCAGCCCAGCCTGTGAGCACCTACTTTGAATGAGTTGAGAGAGAGAGGAGGGATGAAAATGAACTCATTGCCATGGAATCAGAGCCCCAGGAGCCTGGCTCTGTGCACATATTCCTGCGCCATCTGCTGAAGCTTGGTGCCTTTAGTGTGCGTTAGAAAAGTGCCCAGAGTGCACTACTCCTAAATTGACTGGAAGTGAAGGCAGTGGGATGGCCTTTGATGTGGCAGCTCGGTGTTTGAGCCTCAGTTCAGGCAGTGAAACAACAGCAGGAGCCTCTGGAGATGATTCACCCTCCCTCCAGCACCTGCAGGAGTGTGAGCAGAGGGGGAAGGAGGGGCTGGGGAAGGCACTTGGTGTTACAGCTCTTGGGGCTGTGGCAAGGCAGGATCAGAAGAGCTCAGGTGGGAAAATTTATCCAACAGAGAGAGAGTTTTGGACTGAGAAACTCCTGTGTCTTAGCAGTGTCCAGCTCCCTGTTTGTGTGCTTCCCAAAAAACAGTGAAGTTGCTTTCCCAAAAAAGCAAAAAGCAGTGCTGGGGACGTTGGGAGACTGCAACAGATACCTGGAGAATTTAAAATTCAAACTGAGAGTTGATTCCTCCCGGTGTTACTTGAAAGCTGATGGTGTTTTACTGGGACCTTCACTCACCTGTGACAGTGTTCACAGGGGTTCTTGGATGAGGGAAGAGATGAGGATCTGACTCCATGTTTCAGAAGGCTTGATCTATTATTTTATGATATATATTACATTAAAACTATACTAAAAGAATAGAAGAAAGGATTTCATCAGAAGGCTAGCTAAGAATAGAAAAGGAATGAACAACAAAGGCTTGTGACTGACTGAGACAGTCCGGACAGCTGAACTGTGATTGGCCATTAATTAGAAACAACCACATGAAACCAATCACAGACCCACCTGTTGCATTCCACAGCAGCAGATAATCATTGTTTACATTTTCCTCCTGAGGCCTCTCAGCTTCTCAGGAGGAAAAAATCCTAAGGAAAGGATTTTTCATGAAAAGATGTCTGTGACACTCACCCACATAAATCCTGCAGCTTCCTGCTTCATGGCGCTTAAAAAAGCTTTAAAAGCTGGTGCTGGTCTTTGAAGTTGAACTCAAAAATCTCAGAGTCCTGGTAAGCATTTAGAAAGAGGTGTTAGATACTCCAAGCTTGAGGCTTTATATTAAAAACACTTAAGCAAAATTAGAAACTATTCCTCCTGATGGCTTTTCTTTATGGCAGAGCTCACCCTCAAAAGGGTGAAAGGGTTTTTGATTTCTGGCAGCTTCTTCAGATTTTCTAGCAGTGAGAAGCAATATGATCAGTACTTAGTTTTCAAATTAGAGTATCTTTTAGGGTAGTTATTGATATATTTTTTAATTAATCACCCCATGATTTTTTTTTTCAGGCAGACTACTTCATAAGGGAGAATTTTATCTACAGATTATATTTGGTGAACCACAGGAGCATTGCATATTGTTGTGGTTTTGTCAGCTAAGTTCTGCTAGCTGTTAGCTCTTTCTTATTTTCTTTRCCCTGATTTTGTCACATCTTTTGGTTCAGAGTACAGAAATTGACCATGTGAAATGCTAAACTGAGGATTGACTTAATTTAAATCTTTCATTCTCAATGCTTTTAATTTTAGTAACACAGAAAAAGAAGTCCAGATTCAGAGTTTTAGATCTTCTCATCAGAAAGCATATACTTCTCAGTAATAGGTTGTCAGGTTTTGAAATCTTTTGAGTGCTGGGCGAACATGTACTGAAAATAATCAACTAAACTGGTTTTGGCCTTATGAAACCAGTCTGTCATGGAAAAGGATTTCAAAATACGAGGGGATGTTTCACCAAGGTGGCAGACAACGTTGTTGGTGCTGACATGTTCTGCAACCTCTCTGCTGAGTATGAGCTCTTGCACCCAGATTTCATGCTCTGGAGTAAGAATAAAAATCCTCTGCATGCTCAGAAGAGGGAAGGATTGAAATCAGGGTTAAACTCCACTTTGGCATAATCAGGGAGCTCAGCTGTGTAATAGAATAAGAACTGTGTGTAATATGTGTAATATAATAACATGGAGTGATGTAAAGTGTTCCCTTCTCCATTCTCTCACAGATCACTGCTTCTTCTCTGCCGGGGTGTCATGTCACATCTTTCCTAGGTTTGCTGGAAGTCTCTTTTCCCTAGTTATTTGTTATTGAAGCTGATCTAGCTTTAGCAAAAAGAGTTACTCAGAAGCGAAAGGTTCTCGTTTTGACATGCTTTCTCTTAGCCTCAAAATCTCCATTTTCTGTTGTTCAGGAAATAAAAACACCCTGTCAGCTGCTGAAAGCAGCCACCCAGTGCTGCTCTATGGTGGGTCTGATTTATTCTGCTGCCTTGTGCAGAGCACTCTGGTGCTGGCAGGTTCTGGCAGTCCAGGTTTGGTGCTGGTGGTGTGGTGGAGGTCCAGAGCCATCTGGTCCTGTGATAGGGCTTAGTGCTGCAGGGATGTCCTCTGGCCACACTAAAATCCATTAAAAGCTATTTGTGGTGTTGTGGAGGCCCTGGGTAAAGCCAGAGCCAAGATTTTGAGAGGAGGTGTTTGTGTGATGTGCGTTATTTACATTTCAGGGTGCATTGAAGTCTACTGCTCTTAGTTTCTGCTAAAAYCSGCAGGCCACTACCCTGCATCCCCTGAATGCAACCCAGGTGCTTTAATTAAGCTAGGACTTTCTGGTTCACTAGACAGATGGGCTTTGATCAMATGACTCTATAGTTAACAGCTATATGCCCTAACCAAYAGGCCTCTGCCTAAGGCTCCGGTACATATCCAATGCACATCAATGAGCTTGCAACTCACTATGAATTTCACTACAGAGCCGATAACTGGTGGCAGGCTCTGGGTGAAGCATTTCAGGATTACCCATGGCATAAAATGAGGAATTGCCTGGTGGTGGGGGAATGAAATCACATCCCAAAATTCACCATTGCAGGTGGTGTGGGCTTCTGCCCCATCCAGCACCATTGCTCCTGGCAGGCAGTGCTGACTCCTGCTCAGAGATCTTAGCCTCAAAGGGCAACTCCAGCTCCAAGGCACCCAGGGCAAACTCCAGGGCCAGGGCAAGCCAGAACCTACAGAACTGAGTGCCACAAAGCACTGAATGACAATTTCAGTCCATCACTTTGTCACTATTGATTGGCGCTGGTTGGGTCGATGCAGGCAGATTAAATGTGAGAATGAACRAGCAGAGCTACAAGGAGTGACCTGCAGAACCTTCCAGCAGCTGAACTCACTGCACCAGTGCCAGGATTTGATCAAATCCTGTATTTGTATGTTTGGAGTGTAGGGAAGTTTTAGGATGACTTGAACAGAAGGTCTCATTGGTTTTGTTTGAATGTAAATATGTGGATTATTTCCTTTAAGAAGAAGACAATGTTATGTTCATGTTTTTTCTGTCTGTGTGCTGGAAGACAGAATATTACATAAATACTGGTCAAGGCAAGCCATTTCTGATCTCTGTGCTCCCATCAAATCCTGGATATTTGTCATGAAAACCAAACCAGGTATAAATCTGTTATATTTATTGCTTTGCATAGTTGCAAAGACAACCTCTACTGAAAACCTCTCCTTGATAAGCAATTAAAAATTGACTCACTTGCTCATCCTCTTTGAAAGTATCTTTGTAGCTCATTTCCAAATTTAATGAGCCTGACTTCCAACTAATTCAGGATTTGGCAGCTACTTTTACTGCTGAGAACTGTCAGCAGCAGCCCTGCCCAGGCTGTTGGTAGGAACCCTTCCAGCCTGTGCAGAACTGTCTGGCCCACACCTCTGGCTCTTGGTGCTGACAGTCCTGCTCAGAACCTGCTGGTTTACACTCATTTCTGAGGTTTCAGCCTTTTGCCTGCTGCTGTGTGTCCATGCCCACGCCTGTAACTTGCTGGAGGTTCCCACGGGATTAGTGCAAAGGAGAAAAAAGGTAAAAATGAGCCCCTCTGCCTGTGTGCATCTAAATAATTGTGCAGCTTTGCAGTGCTTTGCAGATGCAGGAGTAAATGCATAAACTTCCCAATGTTCACTCTTCCTCTCAGCTTCCCTGAGATGATGTGACATGATGTATAAACTTCAGTGACAGGGTCTTAAAACTGAAAAGAAACTAAAGAGAATCAGGCAAATGGAAAAGGCAGGGTTTTCTGCTGGTTTAGTGAAACTGATGTCGCTTTTTTTGGGCAGGGGGGGATTTCATCTTTACTGTGCTATCATTGGCCCCTGCTAACATACTAAACTTTACACTTAGTACATTTAAGCTCTAAATGTGGTAAAATTAAACTTTAAATTTAGTAAATGAGGCTGAGACTGACAGAAGCCTGGCCTGACATGCTGATCAGCTCTTTATTTTAAACACCTTTGTATCTCCAGCTGAAACACAGCCTGTGAGGAGATAATGACCTTCACCCCAAAATTAGRTCCTATTTTAACAACTCACAGCTCCCATTTCTTTGGGGTCCTGCTCCAAGTGCATGTGTGGGAAGTCAGGTGTGTGAAATGTAAAAATCAGGGGCTGTTAAAGGCTGGGGATAATACTCTGCAGCATTTTAAACAAAAGGTGTCACTTGTCAGGGCAGAGGAAGCACAGTTATGTCATTTTTCTTTTCCTTGTTGCTCAGGCAAGGCTGGCAGGGTGTGCTGGAGAAAGCAGCACAGCCTCAACATTTTTCCCATTCCTGGGGGTAGGAGACAGGAGGAGATGGGTTTAGGATCTAATGGAATTGAGTTTTTCTAGTGTGCTTGTGCTCAGATGATTGCTAATGTGACAGCAAACTGTAATTCCTTTTCCTCTTTGTTTCTGCATAATAAATTGTGTTTATCAATTTTCCCTTATAGAACTGCACTAAAATGAAATGTAAAAAAATGGAGTATATGATTCAGCACATAAAGAGATGAAAGTTGGTAATATTTACTCGAACTGTCCCTTTAAAAATGTATTTATTAGTGGGAGAATGCTATGTGAAAATATGAAATGAGCTTGACTGGGGGTTTTTTAGAGTTTTGGGGTTTGTTAGTTTGTTTTGTAGTTTTTTGTTGTTTTTAAAAATATATATATATTTTTTGSTTATTTTCTTCTTAGTCTTGTATGTGTGGCTCAAATGGTCTAAACTCAGRGTGAACTTAGTTGATCAAAAACTGGCTGTACAAGCTTTTGTGGCTGTGCCCACACAATGCCCTGACTGTGCTGTGCTTTTCCTGCTGGGATCTGGAAGCAAACTCACCAGGACATTCTTAATCCTTGCTTTGCTTCCCCTCTGCTGTCTGTGCCTGGCTGATGTGTCTGAAGGCCTTTCCTATAAGCCAGGCTGGTAGAAACAGAATCTTTGTTCTCCTTTTTTGTTCAAAGGGAACTTTGCTTGGAAAGGGATTTCAGTTTTGTTTCAGGGACTGAAATGAGTTTGATTCTTTCCTTAATAAAAGAGGGCTTCTTCAGTTGTTACAGTGATGTCAAAAGTATTACAACAGTTCGCCCCAGACACTGAGACTCCATAATTTATAGAGCTGTAAAATAAGGGTTCCTTCTGTAAATGTGTGTTTGTTTTCCTTGGTACCAGCTTTTCCTCGCATAGACTCCAGCAGTTCCACTGTCACCTTTGTCAAAAAAATCACTGTGTTGCTCCTGACTGGAAATGAATGTTTGTCTTAAGTAAATTGTTAAGTGGGTAGCTGCAGGATTTCTTCCAAGCAATTTGCTTCCATTATATACAGAAGAATCACATGCTAATTTGTATTTTTTATATAAACACCCAGAGCAGGCTTGCAGCAGTCAGACTGTTCCCAATGTGATCCCAGCTTTCATTCCTGCTGCTTAAGAGCCAGCAGAAGGGACAGGAGCCTTCAGCCAGCAGAAACAGCCTCTCTTAATTTTTCCAAAAATGCTCTTTGAATCAYGGCAATTTAAAGATTCAGATCTTTAATCAGAAGGAAAGAACCTTCAGAAGAGGCATCTTGAGTGAAAACGAATTTCTGGGTCGTCATTTATTATCCACTCTGTGCCAAGATTATCTGACAAATTAGAACTGAAAGTGTTGGGGATTGCTTCAATTTTTAGATTTTTTTTTTGTTTCTTTCCAGAAACAAAAATGCACCATCTCTTCCATGCCCTAAAAATGCACATGAGAATTTGAAAGAGAATATCAGATCATACAACCAATGTCAAAACCCATGATATTTTAAATTATCGATGCATTTTATAAAATTTATAATTTTAATTTAGCTAAGATTTGAACAAAACTGATATAAAAAGCAAATACGGTGATCTGGGTGGTAACAAAAAGCCTGAAAATTATATTTTTCCAGACTGCCTGTCTCTTTTGGGCTTTTCCTCCAGTCCAGACTCTCATGGGTTCCTTAAAAGGAAATTTCCTTGCATGAACCTAACAAAATTTCCTGAGTCCAGTTGATACAGACTTTATACAAAGTATTCCCCCTCAAATTAGATTAATTCCAGCAAGACAATTGAGTATTTCTTGTGTTTCTGCTCTTGAAACCCAGTGGGCAGTTTTTAATCAAGTTTCATGTTGAATTTATTAATTCTGCAATTATCTCATCAGCAAAATTTCCAGTATGCTCTGACAGAAAGAGGGACAATCTACAGAGATCAAAGAAAAAATCATAAAAAATTACCTTTTTAAACTGTGAGCTGGAAAGACAAKGAACTCTGCATCCCTGACACAGCTGATTGCTAAACCTCACAAAATTTGCTCTCATTCTGTATAAGTAATAGGTTTTGGCAGAATTCTGGTTTCGTTGGGTTTTTTTTTGTTTGTTTGTTTTTAATAAATGAGTAGAACTTTGCCTGTTTTTCCTAAACATCAAAAGAATTTTAGTTCCTTTTGTTTTCATGTATTGTGAACGATTGCCTTTACAAATATTGTAACAAACAAATATATTTTTGGGGTTTTGGAGCTCTTATTCCAAGAATTCTCTTGTATTTGGGTGTCCTAATTAAGACCTCCCAAATGAGGGGAATGAAGAATATCTGAACTATTTCACAATGGCGACCTCTTCAAGGCCCCGAACAAAAAAAACCAAAACCAAAACCCAAAGCAGACAAGCAACCAAAAAAAATGTCTAAAAAAGTCCAAAAAATCAAACAAAAAACCAAAAAGATCAAACCAACCAACTAACCAACCAACCAACAAACCCTAAAAAGCCAGAAACAAACATCCCAAAAATCCAAACAAAAAAGAACTAGAAAAAAAACCTCAGCACAGTGTCACTGCTGTGTGTTCTAAGCATTATCTTCTTCTCTTTTCTTTGACAGAGTAAGAAAAAAAAATCACCCATCTTCAACAGAAGGCAGAATCACAAATCATCTGTTCTTCCTCCATCTTTTCCTTTGCAGCTCTTAGCAGAATTTGAATAACTCTTATTTCTGAACTAAAAGCAAATTGACTGACCAAAAAGGTCAATTCACCTTCCATCAATGGATTTAAATAGTGAAACTATGCAGAGATTTCCCCGTGTTTGCACACCCAAATTAGTAAATGCAGGAAATGCCAGCCATAATGCCAGTTCTTGCCCTATTTACTTTCTGTATTTGAAATCCTGTGTAACCTTTGCAGAAACCTTTCAGGAAATTGAAGTGATCTGAGTTCAGCCTTCTTTGTCTCAGGGATTGCTCAGCACATGGGTTTCCCTCTGCTCTTCCAGCCCTCAGAAACTGCTTCATTTTTTTTTATGGAATAGGGACATCTTCATCCAGTTTCCAAAAGCAAAACTTCAAGGAAAACCACTTTAAGAGCAAAGAGCAAAACTCTTGGATTCTTGACTTAATTCAGCCCATGCCTACAGGGAAATGAGCAAAAAGAGGGTGTCCCTCCAGTAAAATAACAACACTACTAAAGGGAGCAGCCGTCTGTTTTGGGTTGTTACCTCTTTTTATGAATAAATTTATCAAAAACTGAAGAGCAGAAATTACAATCTTGTGTGAACAAAAAGGGTACTTGAAATTACACAAGATTGTAATTGTGAGGAAAACCAACTGTTTGTTTAAGCTTTCTTTCATTTTAACCTGGATTTTAAAAGAGTATTTCCTGTTCCCTCACTGTATCAGTAGAGAATAAAGCTGTGGAATATCAAAACTTGGGCATTTTTCTGTTGTCAAAGGATCCAGGAGCAAGGAAGGCTCAGATGGGATGGGTCAGATTTATGGTTTAGATATGGGTCAGATATATGGTTGGATTTGAGGGTCTTTTCCAGCCTAAGTGATTTTAGGACAGGTTCTTTATTTTATTACACCACCTGGCAGATTTAGAAAGTGCACTGAAGCTGTGGGGCTTCCTAACTTTTAATTTTTGTCACATCTGAAAATAAAGAAGAGTCTCCAAAACAGAGATAGCACAGCAGGAAAAAATCCCTCATCCATCTAAGCACGGCAACAAAGCCTGCTGAAATTTTGCTGCTCTTTGAATTCAGCATGGTTGCTTTTTGGAAATTGGGATAATTTACTTATGCTCCTTTGCATAATTTTATTATTCTAAGGCAGTGCAGTGACAGGGCACTGCTAGTTTAATGGGAGAGCTTAATTTTAAAGAGGATAAGACATGGAAAGCAAAAATATATAATTTGTACTTCATCAAATTTTCCAGCTTTATTTCTCCTCTGTCCTTTTTATAATGTGGTTTTAACAGTAATAATAAAAAGAGAAGACAGGCACATGTGATACAGTTATAAAAGAAGAAATTGCTACCAAAATTTAGTCCATGCACTGACTTCAACACAGAAATTTGAGGAAAATATAAACATTATAATTCTGTTTTTACACTTTAGGGCTGTTTCATTGTCTAACTCCTCAAGTGAGAGTGTTTGTTTCATTATAATCACCTGATTATTAACGACACAGCCCCTGAGCAATTGAATTGCCAAATTAATAACTCCCACTATATAAAATTGATATAATGAGTGCTTATCTTCTTGTACATTCCAAGCAGGCTGGCCTTAATTTTTGATCCTTTTTTTCCCCTTTTTCTTGTGATTACAGTTTTATTGCAATATAAAACCTTTAATTGGAGGAAAAGGATATGATTAACATGATATCACCATCAGGAATAGCCAATTAATCAGTGTTTTCTCTCAAGCAGTCTGCAAAGCCATTAGTACATTTCACCTCTGTACATTTGTGTGAGTGAATTGGGTGGCACCACCCTTTCCCAGGTTTGCTGGTCTGGGTAATTGTACTCCTCTGGAAAGTGCCTTTCCTTCCAGCTCTGTGTTTGTGCAGTGCCCAGATTAAACCCCCTCCCATCCTTGCTTGGAGATAATATTTAATTCTGTAGAAATGGTGTTTGTGAACTGGAGAGAAGGCACAACTTGGTGCCAAGCCCAGAGGCTGGTGTGGAACTCAGGGCAGAGGTTCAGGGGGTGATGCCCAGGGGCTCTGCAGATCTGCCCGGTGCAGTGGGAGGCTCTGCCACATTCACATCCTCTGAAAAGTCCCTTGGCCCAGGATTTTCTCCCGGGAAGTGGAGAAGCCTCAGAGAAAAAGGAAAACAATCATTATCTGATTTGCTTCTCCTCTGTTTTGCTCACATAGAATGTGTTTGGGGATTGTTTAACACAGAAATTTGAGAAAAATATAAACATTGTTGAAAGGTGATTGTTCCATTGGGTTCTGCTGTGAGTTGTTTTCACTCATTGGCCAATCAGGGCCAAGCTGTGTCAGAGCTCTGGAGAGAGTCACGAGTTTTCATTATCATCTTTTTAACATTCTGTCTGTATCCTTTCTGKATTTTTAGTATAGTTTAGTTTACTATTCTTTAATATAATATAGTATCATAAAGTAATAAATTAGCCTTCTGAGAACATGGAGTCAGATTCACCTTTCCTTCCTCCATCTGGGGGCAACCCAAATACAATGGGATGCTCCTCTGTCCTCACCATCATTTCCAAAAGGCTGATTTCCAAATTGCTGCTCTCTGAAAGCAGCTTCCTGCACATGGATGGAGCTGCTGCTATTTACCCAACATATTGTCTTATAAATAATAATAATAAAATTACAGAGAGCTTACATGGAGATTAAATGTGTTTCCCCACAGCAATATGAAATATTGACTCTGGAAGGCTCCTCCTGCCAGGGCAGAAACATGCAATTTTGTTACAGCCTCAGAGGTAAATACTGGTATTTGAACAGTGCTCAGAAGGAATAATGAAGTGTTTTAGTGGCTCTGTGCTTTGTTTCTGTAGTTTCAACAATTTCTGTGAGTTCTGATCAAGGAGAGGAAAGCTTTCTCCCCTTCAGAAAATATTCAGTGTTTTAAATGTGGGAATCCCACTGCACTGAAGATTTACATGATAGGTTTCCATTTATATGGGATTCTTTCACATAAGGAAGTTTGAATTTTTGTTAAACTTTGACTGATATAAATTCTGTTATCTTAAGTATCTGTCAAAAAATGACAGAAACATTATGCAGGTGGAACCTGGATTTCTCTAGGAGGAAAAACAATCCCCAAAACTCTTTCTTTCCTCCACCTAGAGGGAACACAGAGTGGGAAGAAAAGCAGGAAGACTGAATGGAAGGGACATTGCTAAAGGAGACAGGAGTTTCATTAGTGTATTACACTAGACATGTGGAACAATTTTATGTCTGTAACTAAATCTGCCACAGGAAAATTCACCACACCGCTTGGAAGAGAGAACAGGTTGTCCTGATTTACAGTGTAAGATCCTGATGTTTTAGGGGTGCTGGAGGCAGAAACCATGGGGAATGGGACATGGAATGAAGTAGAAGATGGTCAGAGGCAAGAAGAGGTTAAAAACAAGGAGAGCAGAAATGAGATCCAGCAAGGAGCTGGGCACGGGGATGCAGGCACAGAGGCTGGTGCAAAAGGGCATCTCTGGTGGCTCTGTGACCTTTGGCAGAACATTCCTCATTCCAGGGCTGCTTCAGCTACACGAGGGGATTTCAGAATGGGGATGAGCTGATTTCCAAACGGGATCTGTGTCTCATGCCTGGACAGCCCTGGACTCCCCAGCTCACACAGCTCTGTCTTCCAAGGTAGGTAACTTGGGGTGCCTGCTGGGGGGAGGATGACTTTGGGTCTGAAAGCTTTCAGAGAGAAAGTGCTGCTGAGTGAAAGAGCTTTGTGTGGCCTTTATTCCCTGATGTAGGACCAGGAACCTTTGAGGTCCCTTGTGCTTTAGGGGCTCATCCTTGTGACAGAGGTGTGTGTTAGCAGTGTCAGACCTCAGGGACAGCTTCAGGATATGGGAGCTGGGATCCCATATGGCATATGGGATCTGGGAAATAGGTGTGCTGTTCAATGTTTGTTAGAGTGTCAGCAGCTGAAGAGCACCTGGATAAGAAAAGTTCTTTTATTTTTCTGATTGAAGGGCATGGATGTGAAAGAGCTTGTGCAACAACAGTATGAGTCTCTCTTGTATCCTCAAACAGCATCTCTGTTCTGTACAGAGTGAYAATACACCCTTACTGAGAGCAGAATTTGATTCTGAAACTCATTCTGCAAGGTGATGGGTATGAGGAAAGAGAGAGTGATCCTAGAGAGATAWTAAAGACAGGAGAGCTATGTCAAATCATGTTGCAGGTAGAAAATTGTATCATAATATATTGCACGTGTTGCATGGAACCTAAAAATGGATTCCACTGAGGTGCAGTGGGAATGTGCTCTGGCTGGAGGGGTCCTCTGTCACGGTGCCCTGCTTCATGCTGACCCCCTGCCAGCATCCTAAAAATCAGGGCAGGGGAGTAGTGAACACTGTTTCTTGAGAATAGCTTTTCTCTCCCCAGATTGAGGGTTTCAAAAAAGAAAATGTGTGTGCAAATGCATAGCACCTCTCTTATTGTTCCCCTTTCCTTGAACTCTGTTATTTTCAGTATTTTCAGAATCTTTTTCAGTCATTGTGTCTTCAGCTTTTCTAAAGCYTTCCTTATTCTGTTATTTCAGGGATAACCTCCCCCCCTCCCCCAAAGCTACTTTTTGCCAGCTGTATTCAGCTACTGAGAAACACACAGAAGCTTCCATTGCTAATCCCTCTTTGGAATTATTTATCTTTAGCACCTTCAAAAGCTTTCTGGGGTGGTTAAAGCTCAGTGGTGCAGCAACATTGCATTTCAAATCAAAGAGCCCTTTGTCCATGGGTGGGTGGCAGAGGGTTGTTTCAGTCAGGGTGCTGCTGAAGGTGTGGCTGCTCTCCTTGGGGCAGCCCTGACTGATACAGGATTTGGTTAAATCCTACTGCCAAGGGCACTCATTACAATGAAACTGCGTTTTGTTCTGGTATGGCGTTTCCATCCTTTATAAACCTTGGCTGAATCTTTGCTTGCTGGGCTCTAAAGTGCTGAGCATCCTCATGAGGGCATGGTTTGCTGTAATGACTGCTGTGGATAATGCTCCTGTGTTTAAATATTCAGTATGGAAACGTTTGTGTGGGCATCAGGAAAACTTTCTGTGCACTTCAAACTGGAAGCAGAGATGAAACCATGCATTTGATTTATAGAGAAGGAAAAAAAAAGGAAAAAAAAACCCCAAACCCCAAAGAGGCCCTGCAGCAATGATATGAGAATATTTGAACAGCCCTAGACCCTGCAGGGGATTATAACTTGGGAGCAGAGTTCTTTTTTCCCTGCTCTGATCTGCAGCTGCTCTCTGCAGCAGAGGTTTTCCTGCCCACAGCCTCCTCATGGGGAGCTGATCCCTCTGCTGGGTGAAAAGACTGGGTGCTACAAGGGGAGTGTGACCTGTCTGTGACTCCAAAAACGCCTCTGGTTTGTGCAATCCTGCCCTTGGCACTCATAAGCCAACACCTGTGTGTGTTGAACCCACCCCATGCAAGGCAGACACTTGGGTTTCCACCAAATTTATTTTTTTTTTCTAGAACACATTGTTTCCTGCTGCCTTATGAGCTGAAGGATGCAGTGTCTTCACAGTCAAGTATGACTGAATTTCTGATGTATGCACAGCACACCATGATTTTTGGAGATTTTTTTTTACTTGTCTACTCCTATATTGTCTATGGAAGTCACAATATTTAACACTGCCTTCTAACTTCTATGTTAAATATAAATATTTAACACTGTCTTCACTGTCTTCCTGAACCTTCCTTCCACAACATCATAACCTGTTTTTTCAAAGCAAACCAACCTGTGAAAACGTTGGTAATGCCAGAATTCTGGATGTTCCTACCACAGCAGAGAGATTCCCACCTCCGCGTTGTCAGTTTGGCAGGAAAAGTATTCCCTAATTTGCTTGGTGTGATGAAAGCTGCCTCATCTCTTCTCCAGCCTTCTGAAACCAGTGTCTGTAAAAGAGCAAACCATGTTATGGGGCTTGAGATTTGGTGGTGACATGGGCCTCTTGGTTTGCAGTGGTTTTTCCTTTATGCAGCTGTAATTATTGTCTGGTGCCAGCATTTTGGCAATGCTGTGACAAATGGCAATGGTGAGGGGACAGCACCTTGTTCTTCACGAGTTCAGCCTCATGAGTCACATCCTGGGAGGTCCTGTAGCACACAGATCATCTCACAGATGTTAGACTGAATAAATATGGATTTGCTGCACCCCTGTAGTGATAAGGGCAGCTAAAATCCCTGGCTGCTTTAAATTGCACCTCATTTCTCCCAGGGATGGAGAATTTAATGAAATTGCTTGGCAGATGAAGCATTATAGAGATCCCTTTAGACAAAATGAATGGCTTTAGCTAATACTGTTCTTCTGAGATGGAAGGGRGCAAGTGTATCCAAAAGCATCATGTTTAATCTCATTATTTTCCTCTACTAAAGGCTTTCATGAGTGATTAGGTGAAGTTATTTGGATGGAAAACATGCACATAACAGATAAGTGTTTCACTCAAGTACCTTATTTAGGTTTTCAGAGGCACCACTGCTTATGATCCTGCCCAAAATGATGGATTCACTCAAAGGGGTTGGGCTGAAGCCACTGATACATGAATCACCCACCAAAATCCAGTTGTGTTGGAAATGGGGGAAGTTTGTAGAATGTGAGGATTCCCATGTACTTAAAAAATATGAAATTAATCATCTGAGCATGTTTCCCTGCAGTTGTGTTTTAGAGAGAAAACACAACTTCCTTGGAACAACAGCTGGGGAAACACAACAGAGTAGTTGGGCACTTTTTGACAGCTACAAAATCCACTTTTCTGGATTTGGCAAAGGTGAAATTTCTGCCACTGTCACACCAAAGCTGGCTGCTCAATGCCTCAGCCCTGCAGCTGGATGTCCTGCTGGTGACACAGAGGAGGTGGTGGCTGGTGGCAGCAGGGGATGGATGGATGGATGTGAGATGCACTGGGGACAGGGGGACATGGCCCAGCTGGGCTCAGCAGCGTGGCTGTGGCAGGGCTGGGAGCACCCTGAAGGATGCAGCTGATTAGCACAAGCCATCAGGAGTGGTGTTTGATTAATTCAGTGAGAGGCTGAACAAAGCATGTGGGAGCGTGTGTGTGTGGAGATACAGACTTGGACAGAGGCTGGATGGAGGTGCTCTGGCTTTGAGAGTCTGAAATCTATTAATGCTTTAATTAAGATGATCTGTGGAGCAGATGAGGAATGCATCAGCACCACTCTCACAGGAGAAACAGCACCACGATGTACATAACGCAGCTGAGGTTCAGATTCTGTTATTTTCCAGTGCTTGTTTTATGCTCTTACATGGACATGAAAATAAAATCTTTATTTTATATAAAACATTATTATTATTATTATTATTATTATTATTATTATTATTATTATTATTATTATTATTATTATTAT
>JACDOX010000255.1:438506-467895 GCA_014549065.1 Cardinalis cardinalis
TAATATAATATAATATAATATAATATAATATAATATAATATAATATAATATAATATAATATAATATAATATAATATAATATAATATAATATAATAATATTATTTTATATAATAAAATAATAATAATATAATAACTTTGTATATTCCCTTTAGCATAATCCTTCCCTTCTCTTCCCCTGCCCTCACAGCGCCTGAATTCTTTGCAAGAGGAGAAAATTTTGCTATAAGTGATGGAAACTGAAGTAGATGAACCCACTGCTGCTTGAATATGCCAGGAGAAAAATAGATGGAATCAATTTTTATCTAGGATTTAAGACACCAGAAGAATAACTTACCTGCCTTTTTTGTGGTAGAACTGTGAGCTATTCCTTCAGTACTTCCCCATTACCTTTTCCAGGATTTTATTGTCTCGATGCTGATATTGTTTTGTGAAAAGAATTCTCCCTTTTTTCCTAGTGAAGTTGTGGTTTTGCTTTTAAGGCACTCAAGATTTCTACTTAAACCTGTGTTGCATTTGAAGAGCCCAAGATTTATCCTCTCCTTTCCTCTCTGATCATGTCACTGGCTGGGTTAAAAGCTCTTGTCTGGTATAAAATCTAATTTTGTTTCACTGGTGACGACAAGAACCATATTTACAGGGGCCTGGCTATTGCATGATATCATTCTAGGACAGCTTAAAAATACATCCTGTCACAGATGTAGGTTGATGTCAGGCAGGGGAGGTCAGAGCCAGGGAGTGGGTGGCCTGAAACGCTGAATTTTTGTTCAAGCAGAACATCTCCGCCACCTCCTTCCGCAGGCTCTCCCCTCTCCAGTCCTTCCTTCTTTCCACTTCCCATTTTCCTTGGAATGGCTGATTTTTTAGGCTTGGACCATTGAACCCTTCATGTTTGCTCACAATTTAACATGTTGACAAAATATACTGGGTCAAAACACAGACTGAGCAGAGCTGGCAAAAGACAGAAATGGATGTAAAAAATCAATTCTCTAACTCTTAGTGGGATCATAGAATGACCCGGATTAGAAGGGACCTTAAAATTCACCATGGTTTTTGTGGGATCCAATACCTTGGATTTACAGCTCATATAAAAGTTATGTGATTTTTTTTTTTTTTTTTTTTTTTTAAGAATGGTGTAGAACAGGTTGATCTCTGCTGGTTTTCCACACTGGAGTCAGTGAAGTTTTGCCATGATGCCAAAACTTTCTTTTACTTTATTGTGATGTTAAAGTTAAGGAGCCTTTAAACTGTCAGATGAAAACAATCGACCAACAAAAACAAAATAAAAAACAATAAACAAGAAAACAAAAACAAACAAACAAACAAACAAAAAACCCCAAAAAACTCCAAGGAAAACAAAAAAAGTCAAGTGTCCAACATTGACAATGAAATGTCCTGAGGTGGGAGGAGGATGGGAATATAGAAGAGCTCCTGGCCTACCTTCTCTTGGAAAAATGTTAAAGAAATAACCTCTCTCCCTGCAAAATAAAATTAGTGCCTATAAATTAAATTACAAATTACATACAAATTAGGAAAACTCTTTTTGTAGCCACCAAAACTGGTCATGGTATCGAAGCAGAGTATGGGAAGGTTCTGCACTTTGTTGTGCTCCAGTGTAAAATAAAGCCATCCCTGTATCAAGTGTGTGCACAACATAACAGAAAACCAAAGGATCTCTAGAAAAATAAAATCAAGTGATTTGTGAGTAACATCCCAGTTTTTAAAAATTTTGGAAAAATATCTGAGTCATCCTTGGTTTTGCCTGTCAAATCACTGGTGCAAGGAGATATTAAAATGATATTTATTATGCACTTGCTCTGTTTTCCCATAAATTTATTTTCTCACATCTTTGGCTTTTGTTACACTTCATCCTTTTTTTTTGCTGTTTGTTTCCAACTTCAGGGCCAAGTAAAATATTAGATTATTGCTGTGGGGATCCAGCACAGATGGCTCAAATCCTGGGCTCAGCAGAGGGMTGTGCAGAGGGAGTCTTAGTCTTTGCTGAGCCGCCCCATGGAAGCTTCTCCCTCCTTCATGTGGAATCTGCAATCCCAGCCCTTTTCCTCAGCCCTGGGAGAGCAGTTTGGGAAGCTGTGCCAGCTCCATGTGATTCCTCCTTGGATTTCCTGCCCCCTCCCTTCTGCCAGCACAGCCTGCAATGCTCCCAAAGACCCTGCTTGGTTCTGATGGCAGGGGAAGGCTGGGGGCTCTACTCTGCATGCTTCTGTCCCAGCTGAGATGGAGAATACAAAGCAACTCTCCATTTTCAGAAGGCTTCAAACCCATTTTTATTGTAGCATAAATGCTTTTTATTAATTCTTACAAAACTCCTGAGTCTCACATAAAAAGAAGGGAGGCTTTAATCTCATCAGGTGGTGGGCTCCAAACTTGCTTGAAATGGATGGAATTTCTGAACTGTTTTTTTGAAATGTGAAATGATGAAATTTCTGTGTTGCTATAGTATTGAATTTGCCCTTTCAGCATTTGTTCTGCAGGTATTCATTCACTCATATCTTTTTTTTAATCTTTGTAGTGCTTTGAATCTGTGTCCAAAAAGACTATTTTGATGGACACTGGAAACTGAAACTGTTATTGCTGCACTCCAAATTAATAATATTCATTCATTAATACACGCCTTAATATACCAGACTAACACAGATTGCTCTAATTAAATATATATTTACTCTAAAATGATTGAARTAGTGTGTTTCTCTTCTTTATCCTTGTTTCTTTCTTGGTTTCTATGTCAACGACCTTGGTAGGAAATTATTTGAGGGATAACGTGGGTCCTCTTATCAAACTTCTCTCTGGCTCACAGCAGTCACTGTAAAACCTCTCCCACATGTTTTACCTCCAAATTCCTGTGCAGCAATCCTGCAGGAATGGATTCACAGGAATCTGTGTTCACAGGACTCTCTCTGCATTTAGAACCCTCCTTTTTCCAAAGCAAAGTCCCTCCAGTGTTCCAGGGAGAACTTCTCACAGGGCACTCTTGTTTGATAAAAACCATGGAAGTGGATTTAGATAAGCAAAACAAACCCCTCACGTGCCTTAATTTAAAAATCATGAGATTCATGCTGGGAGTTTTTTTTGTAGTGGGAAGGTTTGTTTATTTTGTGTGGCAAGCTGCTGAGATAAAGTCCTGTTGAGGAGGGGAGGAAAAATTTTTGGGTTTTTTTTGTGCTGCAATTTTGCCTGCTGTTCTCAGTTATTATCTGCAAAGTTGTGAAATTCAGTTAAATCATTTTAGTCATCTCTTGGCTGCTGGAAATGTGTAATTTGGAAAGATAAGGAATTATGAAATTGTTGAAAAGTTAAGTATCAGCCACGTGAATGTTTTGCTTTGAGACATTTTCTGCTGGGTTTATTTTGCAGCCAGACATACACTCAGTTTTATAGGGCTTCCAGGGAGATCAATTAACATTTCTTTAAATCTTAAAACAAAAAACAATAAGAGAGGACCCTGAAGAGTTTCTGAAAGAGCAAAGAAAGCACAAGAAATGGTCTTTATTTCCCCTTAGTGAAATCTTGCTGAAGACGCCAAGCAGTTTGCCTTCTATAGACTCATGGAGTTGAGAATTCACCCAAGTGGGACCTGACAAAAAACCAAAATTACCTCGAGAGCACCCAGCCATTATTTTTCCTGGTAAGATTTTGGTGGAAATATTTTTCCAGTGCTGAACCACCACGTTCTGTATTCTAAAAGGTTTTTTTGGAGGACAGGGAATGTGTAGGCTCTTCTGCCCTCTGTATGGCTGTGGCTGAAAAATGTCAGCACATAGCACCACCAGCCAGTGAGCTGTTTGGAAAAAAAAACCATCAGGAAATAATCTGTGTCAGGGAAATAAAACAAATTGCAGCTGTACATAACAATATAATGCCTCAGAATTTAATTATGAGGTTAAAACTCCTCCCTGTTCCTGTCCTTGCACTCTTCATTGCCAAGCTCTGCGTTTTTGTTATTATGGAAGTTCTATTTTATATGGAAGTTTTATATATTTCTATCTTTTCTATTCTGTGTGGAAATGATGTTTTGCATTTTTATGATTCTTCCTCTGCATGATGGGTGCTACCAGGTGTTGCTGAAGCCACAGCAAGGTGTTCTGTGGCAATATCAGCTCAGGGCTATTGGCACTGCCCCAGTTTGTCTCTGCTCCAGGGCACTCACATGCAGCCCCTCAATTTTTTCTTACATTTTAAGCCAGAGTGGTGCCCAGAACCCAGTTTAACCCCCAAAAATCCTGTGCCAGGTGGGGTGGACTGGTATTCAGTCAAAACCAAGGAGGTGTCAAGGCCAGTAAGCCTTTTCATCCACCCAGCACTTCATGATGTGAAACAACGAGCTGAAGGAACTGTTTCATAATCATGTTGATCACTAACAATACTCACAGCTGCATTTAATCCAAAAATGAAGCCACTGTCATGTATAAGCCCCACTGAAAGGGCAGACTGGGATGTTGAGCAGCTGGGAGCCTGCTGCTGGCCTTCTGTGTCAAGAGGAGCTGCAGCACTGGCAGCACTCAAAAGAGTCACATATGGCAGTAAATCAACAAGGATTCAGCCAGAAACCTCCCCAGAAAATATCAGGGGGCAAAAATCCATGGTTTAAATAAATAGTATCACACAAATATCCACCGTTCAAGCATTAAACAGATTTACCTGCCAGTACTTGGATGACTGCAGTGTAACTCAGTCTGATCTTTAGACAATGAATTTTTGTTGTTTTGGTAAGTTGGATAATAATGTGCTAGGAAAAAAAAAATCACCTTTATGATAAAGAGTAAAATAAATCCAGAGTTGTACATGTAAAAATATTGTGCATATCTGGAAAGTGTTGCACTGGAGGCACTGGAAGGATATGAATGCCAGAGAGTGAGTCTGAAATGTGAACTTCCAGCAACTTTTCCTGAAAGTACTGAGAACATTTCTCCTCCTTTTTTTTTTTTTTTTCTTCTTTCCCTTGCTTCTTTCCCTTTGGTGATTTTTAGTGCTTCCATGAATTCCAGAGAGAGCCAGCCTAAGTGGGGGACAGGTGTAACTTGTCAGGGTTCAGATGGGGAATAGCAGAACCATTAATCACAGAGCAGGAGCCCTGGGCAGGGAGTCAGAGTGCAGTGCCTGCCAAGCACTTTTCTGCAGATTACTTGATAACCATATTAAGATTGATCACACAGTGCTGATCTTTTAGGTGATGGGAGCTGACACACTTTTAAAGGGGGTTAATTTGCAATTTCACTGTACCAAACAGAGATAACATAACGCAATTTACTAACAGGATTCCAAACATTAACCCTGTTTTGGGAAGAAAGTATGACCAATTTACTTTGTCAGTCCTGTTTTCTACAGGGAAGGATCCTTTTCTGCAGAGGTTTTCAGATATTGTTGTTATTATTATCATTACTACACTGAAGAAATACCTAGTGATCAAGAAAGGTGCAAAGACCTATTGCATAATCTACACACCAGAGAACAATGCCTGATCCAACCCACTCCCTGACAGGCAAAAAAAGTGGGAAAAGAAATCTGGAAATCCTTTACAAATATATTTTCCCTGCTAAACCCTAAGATTCTGCTACAATGCATGGTGGGGTGTAAAAATTAATTCTGACCAGAGCAACACCTGATGATCTGAGAGGGCTTTTCCAACATAAACAATTCTATGTTTCTATATTCTTTTCATGAATTATTGAAATGCCTGAACAATCCTACATATGTTCTAAACTGGTACCATGACAAAAAAATTTAGATTAATGCTCCTATGATCAGAAACTAGATTTTGCAGAGGGAAAGTGTTAAGGGGAAAGTGTTGATGTTAATTTATAGTAGTCATAGCAACCTAGTTCTTGCTTCTGTAGCATTCTGCTCTTACTGGATTTGAGGGGAGGGAAGGGGGAACAGCTTTTGTTGTATCACAGGCAAAGTTTGCTCTGCTGACACTGTGCTTTGCTCCGGCTTTCCTGCACTTCTGTCACCCAGCTCCCAATTGCTCCACCATAATCCCCTCATGCCAGCAGGAGCAGCTCAGGGAAAAGACCAAAAGGAGCAGTTTGAAAACTGAGGGCTGAGCAATCCATTTCCTGCTGGTATTTATGGGATCCCTTCCGAGAGGCCTGGCTGTTCCCAAATACTGAGCAGGAGGTCTCAGATGCCTGAGCTGCTGTTGCAGGGATGTTCTGTGGGCACACACACCTACAGCTTAAGGGTGACAATACTGATGCTTTAACAGTTCGGGTTCTATAGGATTGACGGGGAGTAGGATGGTTGGGACAGACGGAGATGAGAGATCTCAGGTGATGGAACTTGTGGTTCATTGCAAGGGCCTGGGTGCAGGGCCCTGCTGGAGCTGCCAGCCACACCTCAGAGCAGGCCCGAGACAAGAGAGGGGCAGAGAGGATGAGGGGGTAAAAGCATAAAAGGCAAGAGCTAAGAGACAAGAGGTAAGAATATAGAAAGTAAGTGAGCGAAGTTCCCGTTACAATACAATAAATAATCTTCTGTGTTGAATATTTGGATTCTCACTAACCAATCTAGTCCAAGATACAAATCCTACAGCATTTCCATACAGCCTATAAGAATCATTACATTACCATACTATGTTACATTTTAAACCCTAAAAACTCTTCTTTGGGCCCCTTCTGCCAAGCTGTAGGTTCTGCTCTGACCCTTGGGCCTGTCTGCAAGCAGAGGGTGTTGTTCCATCAAAAGGGAATTACCTTCATCTGGCCACACCATTGTTTTCCCATTGTTCAGTAACTGAGGGATATCAAAGCTTGCCTTCATTTCAATCTCACTTATAGTTTCCGTATTCTCAAAATCTTTTGCCAGGCAATCATATTTATAAGGCTTTCCTGTTTCATCTTCCCCAACAGGGTTCTTTTTTGGACCTATCAAAGCGACTCTGCTGCACAGCTCTGTCTAAATTGAAAGAGAAACCTCGCTGTAGAGGCATGGTGACACTTTAGAATGTGTAAGGAGTCAGCTCCAGGCCAGAGCTGTGATCAGCAGGAGCCTGAAGGGCCCCATTCCGCACCGTCCCATCCGTTCGCTGTGCCCAGTGTGCCTTCATTTGTGTGGCTGAGCCCAAAAACATCGATGCCAAAAGGGCTCCGCTGTTTCAGGGGGAGCTCTGCCTGCTGCTGTTCATCTCCCAGCGCTGCTAGGAGCGTGGGAGGCTGGGGAAGAGCAGAGGATGCTGTGCTGCAAAGCTGCTCTGATGCTGCCGCCTGCCGCCGCGCTGCAGCAGCTCACGGGCTCCAGCCTGGGCTGGACACTCAGGGCACAGAGTTTGTCTGCACATTCCTCCTGGAAACACCTCCAAGCTGGTACTTGAAGGAATTCCAGGTATTAATTGCATTTTTTTTTTTTCCTGGAATGAATGAAACACAAAAATGGTGCATCTGGACAGGTAGAACTGGGTCGTCCCCACTTAGAGAAGGTGCTCTGGGTTTGGTCAGCCCAGAAATGCAAAGCTCTAAAAAATTCATCTGAGAGCAAACTTCTTCAGGAAAACAAACTATTAATTATAAATGTTAATAATTATTAATTATGAATATTTAAAATGATAGAAAATAGAAATGACAAGCTCCAGACCGGTTTTGGTTGGTGGGGTTTTTTTGTTTGTTTGTTTGTTTGTTTGTTAGTTTTTAATAGTTCCTTAGAATAAATGCAGCACTTTGTTTCCTAGCAATAGAAAAGGAAGCAAATTTCTGTGATTTAAGCAATTTCCCAGGTGTGCTGTTATCCCTACAGCCACAAAAAAAATTTATGGAACTACAGCTCTGCTCACAAATTAACACCTTTGCCCTTCTTGAATTGTGGTAGGCAGGATGCTGTCTGTAAGCCAGTGCATACCATAAATTTTCAGCTAATRATGTAAACATAACCTGAAAAAAGAAATCTTGGTGAGAAATCTATTTTTTAAAGGAATATTTAGTTGGCTGGAAGTTATATTTTACATTTCAAACTCTAAAAGAAGAAAATCAGCTTTTTGAAAGTACTTTAAATAAAAATGTTAGGAGTATTCTTTGAGTACTGTGTGTTGTAATTACCAGTGAAAATTTCTATCTTAATCAGCAGAGCAGTGTCTTTTACAAATTCGAATTAGTTTGTCAACAGGTACTTSGAATACCATGAGTACCTGTTGCTCCCATTGGAATTGAAATTGTGATTTTTTTTCCTGATTGAAAAAAATTTTAAAAAATATTTAATAATTAATCTTTCTTGATAAAGAGCTTGAAATGTTCTGCTTTGTTAGGTGACTCATGCTGAAACCTTTTTCAAATTACATCAAAATAGACAAGGCCCTTTTCTTCTTGACTTGTAAGAAGATTCTAATTTTAAAATGTACTTTAGTGTGAACAAAGAGAAAAATCTGTTTTGAAACAGTTAGTTCATTTGAAATTAAATCATACATTTAAACTTTTTAAATTCAGCTTCAGCAAAAATGTTTCTAAATTGGTACTCCCATATGAAGTTTTTCTAAAGTTTTGTTTAACCTCCAAAAAGATTGATTTTTAAGGTTCATTTTCCCTTCTTTGATTCAGAGCTACAGAACTTTCAGGGAGCACTGAACAAGCCCTGTCCTAAGCCTGGAATCCGTGCTGGGACACAGCCCAGCCTTTGGTCCAGCCTGGTTTGGTTCCAGCTGGGATGTTTTTGGTGGAGTGCATCCTGGCATGTGCTGTGAGTCCTGCTCATAGGAGGACAGGGAATTGATGCTGCCTCACTTGGGGAATGGCTCTGGACATGACCTGGATGAAATAAGCATTGCAGATTTCCTTATTTTTGCATTATTGATGATAAATGGCAAACGGTACTTTGCCATTTTTCRGTGGTGTGGGGATCATTACATGTGACACAGTAATTCTTCTTGGGTGCCTCTCCACAAAGACAGTGCTTCCCACAGGCTTTTTAAAAAGGAAAAAAAACAAAAGAAAACCCAAACAAACTTTCCAGACCTGTAAGCTCTGCTTTATCTGAGCACAGAGGAGGTTTTGTGCAGGTAGGAGAACTGTGTGATGGAGCTGCCCACTGCGCTCAAATTAAGCAGGAGAAGGCTGGGGCTGCATTTCTTGCACAGGCTGTAGCACGTTGTTCAGCTTTTTTGGGCAGTTCTAAAGTGTTTCTGTCGGGTACGGGAAGACTCTGCACTCAATATGAGTTCAGCAAGCTCCGTTTATTTCGGTAGAGCATCAAACTTTATACACACAATAATAAGCTTATGAATATTCTGCAAGCCAAGTAACCCATTGGTTAAGCTATACCATTAATCTTCCCCATGCTCTTTGGGCTTACCGCTCCCCTTTCCCACGTCGCTCTGTCTACTTGTTATCATACCCAGCTAGGCCCAAGGACRCATTATCTGCAGGTGCAAAACTTCAGCTAAACTATCTTCAGTACTTTTCCAGCTCTGTTCGGCTAACAAGCGAAAGTCTACGTGACCTCTGTCATAAAACATTCCCAACATGTTTCCACCTCAAAAATGCTTATCTTTATACAGTATCAGGGAGTAAAATAATTCACCACAACTATAAAAGGTGCTTTACTGTTTCAGTACTGGAAACCTTGCCTGAGAGGAAACCAGCACCAAAGTGACTTCTGTAATTCCAACCCTGGGCTCAGCCAAGGTGTTTTCCTCCTTTCTAGCCCTCAGGAATCTTGGCTACAGCCACAGTACCCTGGGTCACTGTCTTGGTTTGAAAAGCCAGGTGGCTGCCAAGGAAGGCAGRAGCCTCTCTTGAAATGGAAAATGTAAACCCCTCCCTCTGAATTACTATAATTTTTAAATTAAGGGTTTCTCAGGCAAAGATATGGGAGTAGGAATGACAGTTCTTTACTAAGAAAATTAAAAATACAAATGCAATAGTACAAAAATAAACCCTGCCAGAGTGAGAGCAGGAGCTGCCCCCTGTGTGTCAGGGTGGTATCCCAGCCCCATCCCATGGGGGCTCAGCCCTCCTGCAGTGCCAGCTGTGGCTCTGCTGCAGCAGGGATCCTGCACAAGGGGGGAGTTTTCCTCTGCAGCTCCAGGGCTGCTGSAGATGGGCCTGGGCTCCCTCGGCCAATGCAGGGCAGCAGAAAGCTGCTCCTCTGGCAATGCAGGGGGCAAAGGCTGCTGGGCTGGGCCAGGCTCAGATTGGATCCAGGTAGGAATGCTTGGCTCCTCCCCTGGGCGGAGCATCTCCCTGTGGGATGCTGGAATTGGATCAGCCATGCAGGGACACTCMSTGRCCATGGACAGCAGAGATCTGCTGGAGGGAGGATTGGCTGTGGGAGAGATAAAGAAAAACCTGCCCCATGAACAGCAGAGAACTGCCCCAGCTCTGACAGGTGGGRACAGAACACACACCCCCATTTTCAACCTAAGACAGTTGCCAGTGCTTTGTGAAGGCTGCCCTAGAACAGAGACTGGACAGAGTTAAAGAACAAAGTAGGTATTCATTAGAAGGTTTCAATAGGTACACCTTGGGCAGCACAAGAGCCCAGCCAGGGCTGCGCCCAAGCTCAACCAAAATGGCCCCAGCGCTCCCAGGGTCTCTCCCTTGGATCAGTTCTGCTCCATTTGCATCTTGCACTTCATTGTCCCATTCCAGCTTTAGCCCATCCAGTCCCATCTGCTTGTTTTTCTCTCTGCAGCCCTCTGCAGGTGTTTGTGCTCTTGGGCTGAGATTTGGATCATTTGGATCATTTGTCCTTGGTGCCCAGCTGGAGCAGGAATTGTTTTGTCTCCCTGCTCTGTGCACAGAGCTCAGCATCCCCTCATAAGAAGCTCAGACCCACACACTAAAGCAGCACAGAATGTGAAAAACAGAAAAGCTAAACCTGAGGCATCACCATCACCCTGGCACAAAAACTGAGGGATGCCTGGCTTCAAACCTCCTCACCCTGACCTCCCTCACAGGAGTGTTTGAAATCCTGGGCCTCTTCTCTCCCTCTGCCWGGGCTGGAAGATTTCTGCTTCTAAAGATCAATAAAACCACTTCTTTYCTGAAGGGGAAGGCAAGGATGCCTGGCTGGAAGAGCAGGGGACAGGTGTGGCAGAGAATACCAGAGTGTTACTGTGGCTCCTTTCCCTGTTATCCCTTCCCTGCTGATTTGCACCCTGAGCATTCCTGARCGAATTAAGGAAGGCTGGGACAGGATTCCAGCAGCGGTGATGCCCTTGGTGATGCGGGGAGAGGGCAGCTACAGAGAGAAAAATGCTGATTTAGAGCCTGAGAGTCCCTTCCCACGGTGATGCTCTGCTTACTTGGGGTTTATATTTTGTTCGGTTTTTGGGGTTCTTTTTTGATKGTTTTATTTTCTTTTTAAACCCACACACGGCTGTGTTGGCTTCCAGTGCCACCTAGTGGGATGTCATTTTATTTCTCCAGAAAAGACAGTTCAAGCCTTTTTGTGTGTGAATACATTGATCCTCTCTGTACACTGTGTCCCCCAGGAATGAACCATTTACATATATTTATCCTCATTTCTAAGGTTTGAGGTGTGTGTAAACTGGAAGTTGAAACGTAGCAAAAAACCATATATGTACAGTGTATACATTTATAAACCTAGCAAAAAGGTATAGTATTGTATGTTTGCAAGTAGATTGATTGACAAAACTTTCTTTTCCTTCGCTGAAGACATTTGAGAATGAGTACAAATATTTTGATTTTTTAAAATAGTGCAGCTGCTTGTTTGCTCTGGGAGTACTGTTTCTATACTTGTGCCCCTTGTTTTCTGTGTATCTTTTTTTGTAAGCACTATAAAATTATATTTACAATTAATAACCTTTTATGCACTTTGAAATAATGACGTAGACAGTTTTCAAATTTTTTTACTTACAATCTTACTRTGTTTTCTAGACACTGCTTTGGTTCCCTCACTGCCCAAGTGGTCTTAAGGATACTCTAAGTAAAAAACTTCTCTTTTTTTTTCCCTTTTAACTTCTGTGGATAAAGTAATATGTGATACCATATAAAATTGGAGATCTGTTATTTATGTTTTTACCAGCTATTAGCCCAGCTGCCTTGGCTCAAGGCTTATGAAGAAGAATAAATACTAACCCCAATCTCATTAGTTGTATCTGGAAATGTTACTTGAGGAGGCTTTGTTGAAGTGCCACTGGCTACTCCTTTGTATTCTCCTTGTAATATCACAATATTTTTGGCAGCATCAGCGGGAAGGAGAGCATTGCCTGGAAAGGTTCTGTGATCRAGCCATCTTTGCTCTTTTCCTTTGTACGCACGTGCTCTCTCTCTGTCTCTGTTTCAGATAAAAAGGCACTTAAGGTACAGCAGGTTTGGTGCACTCCAAGCACCTTTGGGGTGCCTTTTGCACTTGGGCCGTGGTGGATGAGGGTTTAAGGYTCTTGGTCTTTCTTTGAAGTGCATATAAAACATTTAATTTAAAAGACCTATCTCAAAACACCCAGCCATGTAAAGGAAGCAAACTGTGAGTTGTGAGAGGCTGAGTTTCTGCTCCCTGTACAAATGTGGTGCTTATRCTGGGAGGGAGGGCTCTCCTGTCTCAGTGCTTGTGATTTTATTGCTGATAGCAGAGCAACTGGAGCTCCTCAGGGCTTCAGTGAGGGAGATGGGAATGCAGAGCTCCCAGCATGAACATTTTAGGTGCATTAGGACACCTAAACCACCTGTGAGAACTGTCACTTCCTCCTGAGCAGTTCATGTGTGTCACCCTGATATTTTCTGAAAAATCCCTTCTCCAGGATTTCCTCTCCCGGGAAGATGAGAAGCCTCAGCTTCTCCCTGTTTTGTTCCTCTGGAATGTGATTTGGAGGATTGTTTCTCCAGCATGTGAATTGTTTTTATTTAATGACCAATCCCAGTCCAGCTGTGTTGGGACCCTGGTCAGTCACAGGTTTTTATTATTCATTCTTTTTTAGCCTTCTGAGGTCTCCTTTCTCTTTCTTTAGTATAGTTTTAGTATATAATTTCTTAATATAATTTAATATATACTAATAAATCAGCCTTCTGAGACCTTGGAGTCAAATTCTCATCTCTCACTTCRTCCCAGGGACCCTCRCAACACCACAAAYGTGCCCATCAGTTATTGTTGGAACCCTGGATGCTGAGAATTTTAAACTTTCTGTGCTGAAAGGCACAGACCCACAAGAGAGCACTGCATTTGACCTGAGGCAGTGGAGAAGGCTTCCAAATTAGATTAATAGCACTGGGATTATGYGTGTGTAGTTGGTTAGAAGTGTGTAATACCACATGAAAAATGTAAGAGTTTGGGGTTTTAGAATATGGAAATAAATATGAAGCAAGATGGAGGTTTTAGGGTGGAGGCTRGTTGTTCTTCTTCACCTTCTTCCTCCTTCTTCATGGGTTTGGGTGATGTTTTGTAACTGGACAGCAAAGTCCACATTGCAAGCTTCGAGTGATCAGTCATTGAGTTAAGAGGGAAAATAATCTGGGTGTCCTTCCTTAATTGGATAGTTTAGCATTAAAAGACCCTGTAACAAGAAATAGTTGGCCATTTTGTGCCTTGCTGATGAAAGTCTGCAGAACTCACCGCTGTGAGGCTGTAACATTGATAAGAAACAATAAACACCTGAGTCTGAACGTGAGCGATCGTCTCAGGTGCCTTCAATCCAGACCCAAGAGAGGCAGAAAAAGGAAGCAGAAAACCCACAGGTTATGGCACAAATTGTTCCGTCTTTTGGAAAGCAGGAGAGACAGAACACAGCATCACTCAGCTCAACAGAATTGCTTTGTTTTGCACTACACCACGTGAAGTGGCTGAGTCCCAAGGTTGAAAGTGTTGCAATAAAAATATTAAATGGGTTTGCATGTGGAGCAAAGACCACTAAAGTGCCTTAAACGTGGTTGTGAGGAGTTCAGGGATTTTAGCACATTTCAGTTACTACCTCCAGCCTCCCCTCATCCTGGTTACTCTTCAGTTTTAGGCTAGAGGGGGTTTTGTGAACACACTGRTTGCATTAAGCTGGCTGCAAATGTTGCAGACAATTGGATTTCTAGAGCAGCAGCATTGCTGTGTGGCCCCCCTCACCTTCAAAATTTCTGGGTAATTTTAGTGGCACACTTGGACCCACAGTGTCCCAAACCAGTTTTCCAGTAGCACAAAAGATCAGTCGAAAGTTTCACAARATCTCAGGCTTTTTGAGAGCTTATTTTTAACGATTTTTCCTTTCATGTACCACCAGGCTTTAAAATGCGTTCTTTTAGTTTCTCTTTTATTAAAAACCGAAAACAGCAACAAAACCCACATGAGAGGAATACACAAATACATCATGTGATGTTCCTAAGTATCCCTGTGATTTCAAAAGAACAACAAAGTATTTGACAAAGACCTTGATGCAAACAGCTTCCAAGTAGAAAGAATGACTGGTTCTAATAAAATCCACTCACTCCTGATATCCTGTGACCTTGAACAGGAGTAAAATGTAAATGAGAACATGACTTGACTCATATTAGTAAATGTTTTTTTGGTGTACATAATCATATAATTTGAACAGAATCTCATACAAGTGTAAAATTCATAGTAAAGATGTCTTTATTCCAAAATAATAATAATAATAATAATAATAATAATATAATAATGTGTTAGGCAGACAGCTACAAAACATCTACACAAGACTTTGGTAAGAAATGTTCATGGTAGCTTTTTCATAATTCCACAGCAAACATAAACAACAAAGGAAATCTAAAAATGCAATCAAACAAAATTTTGTTTAATTCATGTGTCGCACAAACAGAGTCCTACTGTACATTTGTTAAGCCCCTAACTTTTTTTATTATGTGTAAAGATTCTATCCTTTGTATATTAGAAAAAAAAAGGTACTGACAATGCTAGGATCTGGTAGTTGAGGTCTACAAAACTGGTGTGACATCTGTGCTTTGAGTTCAGCAGGATTATTCAGGACATCAGAACAGTAACAGTTCGTATTTTTATTGACTTATAACCAGTGCCTATTACACTACTAGAAAGTTTACAGTAACAATGCAAGATTTCTACATATTGTATAGCAGAGCTTTTTCTTTTTTGTTCTGAATAGAAAATCAACCTCTTTTTTTTATTTCCTTCGTTTGTTTTTGTTTGTGTTTATTTTTTTTATACAAAATGTAACAAGCCTAAATGTTTCTCATGTATCAAGTTAGAAGAAAGACAAGAGATCTGTAAAACATTTTGACAGAAGAACAAGTGTGAAGCTGAACAGAAGCAGGAGTGGTCACACATCTCTGACCTGGTGCAATTACCTTGTCATTTCATCTGTTAACAAGGTGGGAAAAAAGCAAATTGCAACATTCAGGACTTTAATGAGCCTAAGAGAAATGACTGGAAATCACACTGAACAGCCTTCTAAGAGAGAGAGAAAAAAAAAAAAAAGGATCTGGAGAATCAAATTAGTAAGACGCACAGAGAAAGGAATGCCAGATTGTTTCAATGGAAAATTTTGTGGGCAAGTTCAGAAAGGTGTTGTATGTTTTCTGTAAGTGTATTTGCACTATGTGGCCTTTGGCAAAGGGAGTATTTAGTAGACAGAACAGCTTGATGAACTGGAAGAAATGGAAAATGAAAATACAACACTGGGTTTCATTGATTATTTGCTGAAACAGGCATGGTTTTGCAAGATAAGCTTGGACAAGTGGTTGATGAGATAAATCTGGTTCCTGAACTCAGCAAATGTTTTCCGTTCAGGAGAAACTTCTGTTCCCTGTGTCCCAAGCTCACAGGTCCTTCAAAGCCTTTAAAAGCACTCTGCCACACATTTTATGGCCAAAGATTGCTTTTCTGAGTGAATGGCCTCATTCAGCTGGGACACTCTCTGTGAGCTCAGCCGGAGATGTGGCTCTGCCCTGGCATTGATCATTGTGGCTTTTCTCTGCAGTTTCTTTACCCAAAATATGCTCAGCTGGTCACTCCTCCAGCACCTGTAGCATTCCACTGGTTCTCTTTTTCGTTGGGTTTTCTTTATTTTTGTTCATACAAGTGAAATGTAAGGTCCTAAATGCACTACTGAGGGACATTCTTGCTGCTATGCTGTCATGGCAGTGCTGCAGAGACATAAACTGCATGACTTTTGAACAGGCACAAGAAGGCAAACTATCTGAATTAATGTTATTGAGTGAGCCAAGCTGTGCAAAAAGTAAAATGTTTGGTTTTAGCATTAAATCTTGCTRTATTCTTTTTTCTCCTGGTTTGGTTGGCTGTGGGTGTGCACCCATTTCATTTAGCAGCAGCAGGAGAGGGCTCACACTGCCCTTGGATCCATTTCTTCCCTGGCCTTTCCCTAACTCCAAATCTGCAGAAAGCAGTAAAATATCTTGAGAGCAGGTAGGATGTGATGGCTGTGGGAATCCTGAGCAGCCCTTGCAATGTTCAGTGGAGAATTGCTGATGAGCAGCCCCACAATGAATGCCACCAGCCCGAGGAGCCTGTTCAGGTGCAGAGGATCCCCAGGGTGGTGGTGGTGGGGAAGATGAACAGCTCAGAGGTGCACAGCAATATTTAAAACCCAGCTATCAGGTCCTCAGGGTTGTAGCGAAGTATTAAGGGAGTGAGTAAATTACTTAAGGCTGGTTTAGAGACCATTAAAAAAAATTCTCTCCATTCATTTCTCTCAAGCTTAAGTGTGGGTATCAACAATCTTTATTTTCAGTGCACTGCTCTTACTTCAGAAGAGACATAGGGGGATGCTGCCTTGCCTGGACCAAGAGGTAGCCCATCACCTTCCCTTCTTAATGTTAGATTATTACAGGAATATAGAATTGCAAGAAAAGATTGTGTTCCAATAGCAAGTGGGGCCCAGTAGTCTCCCTGATCACACCTGACTCTGTGTGGGAATGAGAGTTAAACTCTGCAGGAGATGGGGTAAAATAGCAAATAGAAGAATAAGGAGGTATTTTATAATCTCAGGTGTTTTTTTAATCACTTAAGTAGTCAGGGAGGGCATTTAACCTGGCTAGGATATGCACAAATGGGTAATTCTCATAAATTTAGTAATTTTTAGATTACTCTCTGCTCTGAGTAAAAAAAAGACATAAATGACACTGCTGTAAATGTATTCTTGTGCCAATCTATAATCAGCGTTTTTTTAAGACTGTCATTGTTTCCTTTCAGAGGCTCATTTCAGTTTTAAGGGATGCATGAGAGCCTGGCTCACCTTTTCTCTACCATTCTTGTTTTATTATAAACCTCTCTCCCTCTTCTGTGAATAAAATCCTTGTGAAACTGAATCTAATTTTTTTGTGTCCCTCCTGTGGAAGACATCCTGTGGCACAGCTGTTGCAACCCTCTGGACCAATTTCTACTAGTTCTGTGTCCATTTTGAAAGGCAATGGACTGTACACATATTATGATATTTGCATGTTTTCTTTATGTGCTGTCTTGGCTGTGATTGTGTGGTGGTCAGACATCACTGTTGAGCCACAAAAATTATTTCCTTTTTAAGTTTTGAAGAAAAAAACACCTTCTTTCATGGACCACAGCATCCATGAGAAGAAAAGTGTTTAGATTATTATAATAATAATAACTATCAGCTTAACCCAATAGTGTAAAAAAATAAACATGCACATTTAATGTTATTGAACCAGCATTACTGGCATTACTCCTTGGCATAGTTGTGTAATCACAGAGGCACTGCTTTGGATTTTCAAAATCAAATCTAGAGAGAAATCCTCCCACAGATGAAACTTCCTGTCACTTTAACTTAGTTTTGTTAACATGCATGCATCCCATGTCTTTACAAGTGGTATTTCTATATGGCTATTCCATGTCCACAGATGTGTCTGTATTTTAGTTAAATAACTCACCATGATTTTACTATTTTTATGCATTAAGGGCTGGCTGGAGTAATAAGGACTTACTCTCAGCATAGATCCATGAGGAAATATTTATAAAATATTTTTCTTGCACCAGCAAGACTAAAAAGCAAACCACACTGCAAAAATGAAAACTAATATACACTTTATATTTTGTTGTTGTTGTTCTAAAAAAAACAAACAAAGGTTGACCTTCCATTTAGCTCAGAGTGCATCACTTGGAACCTTGTGTTTTGTTAACAAGGATGGACATTACATGCTCTTAGCTCCTTTTTGTCCTTGCAGCTGGTAAACTGAGTGCTTTTGGACCTCTTCTTTACCATCATGTAGCGCTCCTGAATTCCACCTCCACAGAGTGTAGAGCATTCTGTCCAAGCAGTCCATGGTTTCATCCTACAAACTGAAAAAACAAATTATAAGTGATTTGGTAAAGTTTTTAGTAGCAGAAACGCCTGCTTAGTATAAATAACCAAATTGCATTTGTCAAACACTGGGAAAATTAAAACGAAAAGTAAAAAAGACAGATAAAATTATGAAATCGTTAAATGTCAGACAAGCATGAGTCACAACTTATCAGTAATTCCTACCCAGATAATGGTAATTACACCACAGGATATGTTTTGCTGATTTGAGGAATCAGTACTTGTTGATACTGTCCCCCATTGGAAAAGCAGTTTGAGCAGATCTCCTGGAGCAGCCTGAGTTCACATCAGACTGCTGAGGTGGAAATGAGCTCAGTTTTGAAATTCAGCATCTGGTCCAGGAACAAATAYTTTAACTGTTTGAAGCTAACAGGATGTAAAGATTGCCACCCAGATTTGCAGAAACTGCAATCAGTCCTTTGCCAGGTGTAAAGTTTAAACATTTTCACACTTTTGTGTGAAGTAGCTGAAATATTTTTAGTGCTGGGACACGGACAGATGTGGGCCTTTCTCCATGGTGCCCTGAGCTTAGGCTGGGTGATTTTGGTGATGGGCAAGCACTGCAAGTGGCTGTGTTTTATTGACTGAAGTGCTGAAGGTGCTCTCACAGAATGTGCTGGAGCTGCTCACAAACTCCTGTTGATGCCTCAGGTTTAGCTTTTCAATTTTTCACATTCTGTGCTGCTTTAGTGTGTGGGTCTGAGCTTCTTATGAGGGGATGCTGAGCTCTGTGCACAGAGCAGGGAGACAAAACAATTCCTGCTCCAGCTGGGCACCAAGGACAAATGATCCAAATCTCAGCCCAAGAGCACAAACACCGTGGGCTGCAGAGAGAAAAACAAGCAGGGTGGGACTGCAGGGGCTAAAGCTGGAATGGGACAATGAAGTGCAAGATGCAAATGGAGCAGAACTGATCCAAGGGAGAGACCCGGGGAGCGCTGGTGCATTTTGGGGCTATTTTGGTTCAGCTTGGGTGCAGCCCTGGCTGGGCTCTGGTGCTGCCCAAGGTGGGTCCATGGAGGAGATCCTTTGAATAAATCCTGCTTTATTCTTTAGCGCTGTCTGGTCTCTGTTCTAGCTCAGCCTCCACAAGGCACCACTGTCATGCAGAACACCACTACAAGTGCTTTCACGCTCACCTGGATATTGCTCACTATCTAAACTCTTCTTTGCTTGCTCGCTTCTCCTTTTCTCCCGGGCCTCCTTCCAGCGCCTTTTTTCCATCCCTGCTCCCCTCAGGCACTTCCTCACCCTGCACTTGCTGCGCTGCACGGTCTCAGGGCAAGCTGCTCCCCCAAACTGGGGCTCTATTTTAATCATCCTCGTCCTGATCATGTGGCCCTTGCCACAGGAGGTGTTGCACTCGGACCACTGGGACCACTCTGTCAGCTCGCAGTGGATGGCTGCAGGGAGGAAGAAACACACAAAAAAAAAAATTGACACCAAATCCAAAACACAGAAACACACAGATGTGCCTGATGAATCTTTGCACCCCCAACTACACTTAAGCTTCCAATCTTCTCAGCAATTGTTTGGAGGCTGCATGTCAGAGTTTTCCGAGTCCATTTCTAGCAGAAGTGTTATTTGACACACTCTTCGATTTCTTCTTTAAGAGTGGTGCTGGCAGATCACTAAAGTTACAAAGAACATATAAATAATTATCCTGTGCCTTCTTCTATTTTCCCACCCATCTGTCTGTTTTGTAATGAAAAGCTGCTGAAAATTGAGTTATATTTAAAAATAATTTGATACCTCTGAGATCTGAGCCTTGCTTTGCTGGCAATGTTATGCAATAAGCCACATTCACTAATACCATTATATCTTAAAAGTCTTCATCTTTCAGCACTGCTTAACACTTACAGCCCCAGTGAATAAAAATCAAAATGATATTTCACATTATTTAAGAAAAGCTGAATGAGCAATTACAGCGTAAAAGCCCTTTTAATCCATCATTTATGTGAAAAATAATGTAATTTGTGATAAAACCTCACAAACCAGCTGGTAACAGGATGCTAAAGGCAATCATATCTCATTCATTCAGCAGTGCCTTAGGCTATCACACTTCACAAAGACTGAAAAGTAACGAGAAATTTGCTCTACCCAAGAAGTGGGGGATTTTAATGGAATAAGGTAAAAAAGTCTCTGCAGCTGCCTCCACACCATCCAGCAGCAGGTTGCAGAGCGATGCCATTCAGAGGTGTATCAAAGGTGGAGAAAGCCTCTTTTGTGCTCTTTCTGAGCTGAAAGAATCCCACAGGTGATTTCAACTCTTCTTTCCTTCTTTCCTGGCACACTGTCTGCATTTGTGTGACAAACCAGATTTTATAATTCTGACTTATTTCCTACTGGGGAGTTGCCTGGAGCTGCAGCGTGTCAAACATGCAGAGCTGTATTCCCATGGAAATATTGGGAATAAGCATGGGGTGATGTAGAGCAAGCTGAATTTAAGACATAGTCATATTTCAGCTCTCAGTTGCTGAAAGTGTATGATAATTATGATGATAACAATAATAATAATAAAAATTTTTAAACAACACATACTTGATACCCCGCCTGTTAAAGAAGTGATGCTAAGAAGTGGTGATGGAGGTTTGATCCATAGATTTTGACACATAATTAGCCTCCCCTTCCCAGGGAATTCTCCAAACTTACGGCATTCTGGCAGCATGCATTTCTCTGCTTGCTCCAGCTCCTCGTTGCAGTCTCCCAGCTCAGCAGCAGATTTCAGCATCCTCTGCCTGGTTCTCATTCCCTTCCCACAAGTTACACTGCAGTCACTCCACTCAGACCAGGGAGACAGCAGGCAGGGGATGGTATCTGGTAGGAAATAAAAATGTAATTAATTCTTATTATTAACAATTTATTCCTATAAATAAAGTATGAAGGTATACATTGTGAAAATAATACAGGTGGAAAATGTGCTATGTTTTATCTGTCATCAGCCAATTATGTCAGCTTGTCACAAGCTGAATGGTGCTGCTGAAGAAGCTCAGGAAACTTCATATTAAATTGAAAGGTTTGCTTGATTTAAATATCTTTGCTATCTTTTCCTGTATCTAAATCTTATCTGCTGGGTCTCAGTGCATCTGGGGAATAAATAGTTTAAGAGGAGCTGTGTTTCCATCACAACTCCTGTAAAAAAAAAAAAAGGATTGTTGCAGTGAATAGAACTGGAAGTCAACTTTATTTAGTCTAACAAGTGCAGTTTCCATATCTAATCTACCAAAAATAATGTAACATTTCATGAGAAATTAATAGTGACAGTAAGGGTGTGGCTGGCCGATTACACAAAAGAAACACCTCAATTTCTGAAATTTTCAGGGGTTAAAAGGGGAGGGCACTGTTTCATGTGTTCTATTCTAGCCTTATGGTCAAATATATTGCATAAATTAGAGTTGTTTAGGTATGGCTTGCTGATACACACACCACTGTGTGGGTCATACAGCAACAGGACACGACTGAACATTTTTTATTGAAGATCTCATCCTGATACTGAATGTGCTACTTAATGCACAATCCCTAAGATTCTTCTCCCAATTTTAGGGAGGACAAGGAAAAGCAGCATTGCTCCTGGTTTAGCTGTGTTCTTTGTGTGCTGGGGCAGTGTGTCAGAAATCATGTTTGTGTTCAGAGCAGGGGAGAGGAGCTCCTGGCCACTCACGGCACTCGGGCATCATGCACTTCTCTGCCTCCGTGGTTTCTGCCTTGCACATGGATCCATCAGCAGGAGTCATCTTGATCATCCTGTGCCTTCTCTTCATCCCTGTGCCACAGCTGGCACTGCASTCGTCCCACTCACCCCACTCTGTGACCAGGCAGCTGCTGGGAGCTGTTCAAAGTGGGCAGAGAACATTGCTCATCAGTATCACAGCATCAGCTCAGCTGGGAGGGACCCCCATGGAGTCCAGCTGCTGGCCCTGCACTGGGTCATCCCCAAACATCACACCATGTCCCTGAGAGTGTTGTCCAAACCCTTCTTGAAGTGAAGTTGGTGCTGTGACCACTTCCCTGGGGACCCTGTTTCAGTGCCCAGATTTTTTCTGATATTCAAACCAAACATCCCCTGACACAACTTCAGGCCATTCCCTTGGCTCCTGTCACTGTCACACAGAGCAGAGATCAGTGCCTGCCCCTCTTCTTCTCATCACAAAGAATTTGTAACTGCACTGAGAACTCCCCTCAGTCTCCTCTCCTCCTGGCTGAGCAGACCCAGTGCCCCCAGCCACTCCTCTCATGGAACCTTTACCATTCTCGTGGCCTCCTTTGACACTCTCTAATGGCTCAATAACTTTTGGACACTCTCTAATAGCTCAATAACTTTTTTTGTACTGTGGCACACAAACCTGCCCCAGCACTCAATGTGGGGCTGCCCCAGCTCAGAGCACAGTGGGACAATCTCTCCCTTGTCCTGCTGGTGATGCTGTGCCTGATGTCCCCATCACAGGGATGTCCCTTCAGGCTCCAGGGCACTGCTGGCTCACACTCAGCCTGCCAAGGACCCCCAGGTCCCTTTCCCTGGTGCTGCTTTCCAGCCCCTCATTCCCCAGTCTGTCTGTACATCCAGGGTTATTCATCCCAGGTGCAAAATCCAGCACTTTCCCTTGTTGAACTTCATGTGGTTGGTGATTACAGAGTTCTTTAATTTGTTGAGGTCTCTCTGCAGGGCCTCCCTGCTTTTGAGGGAGTCAGCAGCTCCTCCCAGTTTTGGATCACCTGGGAATTTGCTTTGTGTCCCTTCCAATCTTGCCTCCAAGTCATTTATTAAGGAATTGAAGAGCACAGGACCTAAGATGGAGCTCTGTGGGACCCCAGTAAGGCTCATATAAAAAACAATTTGGGCAGTGCTCCTGCTATTGGCTGGATTTTATGAGGCTGAATGAAATACTTACAGCATTCTTCATTTACAATACACTTCTCAGTCTCCTCAGTGGGCACTTTGCACATGGAGCCATCCTCAGGGAACTGCTTTACATATCTCTCCCTGGATCTCGTCCCCATCCCGCAGGAGACGCTGCAGGGGGACCAGGTGATCCAGTCAGACATCATGCAGGTGGAGCCATCTGGAACACAGAGAGTACTCAGGGGTGAGGATTGATCAATCTGGTGCCCCCAGCCAGGGAATAATGTGCTCTGGGTCCATGGTTCAGGAGGCTGAACAAATGTTTTATTAAGCTATGCTATATTACACTAATACTATACTAAATTACATACTAAAGAGATACTATGCTAAAGAATACTAAAGAAAAACCCATGGCTGTCTGGAGACAGCCAGGGCACAGCTTTGACCCAATTGGTCAATCAGCAGAATCCAATTAACAAATCACTTTGGGTAAACAATCCCCATAACACATTCCACATGTGCCAAACAACAGGAGCAGCAAGTAGAGATGAGAATTGTTTTCTTCTCTGAGCTTCTCACTGCCTTTCCCAGGAAAAATCCTGGGAGAGAGTTGTGCCTGATGCTCTTTGTGAAAAGAGCTGCAGCCACAGGGATTGACAGAGCTGCTGCCCAGTTGTGTGCAGCACCCCTCCTGTGCTGCCTTTCCCACTCTCCTCCATCCTGATGGAATGCATGGAATAGAAGCCTCTCTGAGTCCCTCAGGGAGAAAAAGAAATGCAGGATTTGAATCAGAACCTCTAGAGAAGCTGAAATATATTAAGCCACACAGACATGAACTAAAAATACAAGTTTTAGTTTTAAGTAAATGGAAATATATCTTAAGGGCCTTAAGAGACTGTGTTAGCTAGTAAAAGGCCCTAAAGCCTAGTTTAAGGTTCAGTAACTTAGCCCCAGGCATAACAAAAACATAGCAGAACATTGCTTGCCYTTCTAGATACAATAGATGGAACTATCCAGGTAAATAGATAAAATTTTGTACTAGATTTTGGGTAAGAATTGATACTACTTTCACACTTTAGAATGGTGTAAAAAAATGTTTTAGAGTCGTGTTTTTAGCTGATTGGATAATTTATGAATAAAACTCCTGTACTGGGGTGCAAAGAGGGAAGATGAAAGGAAGGAAGAAGAAGAAAAAAGGTGGGAGCTGCTGCAGGTGTTTCTGCTCTGGACTTTATGCCAGAAAACTTTTAGCACAGACTTTAATACCCTGAACTCCTCACCTTTGAGACCAATGTATTCATGCAATAAACAACTCTACTACACCCAAAAACTGCTCCTGTCTCTTTGAAGACTCAAGACCCACGAAACCTCCACAGCATCCCTCACACCTCTCCTTCATGCCCTGACACAGCTGGGTTCAGATTTCACCACAGACAGCTGCCATTCGTGTTCTTCAGCAGTTTTCTCTTGGCTACAGCCCAAGCCATACTACAGCAACTGACATCCCTGAGAATTTTAGAGAAGCAAACTCCACAAGGCATTCTTCTCCTCCACCTCCCACTCCTGGTTACCTTCATCACTGCAGCCTGGGCCCATGCAAGGCTGGAAGTCTTGGGTGTCTGGGCAGGGCACACTGAGGTCCAGCTGAGCTTTGAGCATTCTCTGCCTCATCCTCTTGCCCTTTTCACAGGTAGAGGAGCTGCAGGCTGACCATGGGGACCAGTTTGAGTATATGCAAGTCTCAGGGGTGTCATCTGAAAAGTGAGGAAAGGCATTGTATGTTAAAAATGGTCTTCCATTTTCTTCCTTTTTCTTGGTTGATGATTACTTTAGATTACAATAGAATACATTATTTCCTTCTGCATTCTACCCTCTCCATTTTAGCCCAGAAGAAAATAAAATTCCAACTGCCAACTTTCTTTAAAAAAATATAAATTCTTTGAACCCCAAAAGTCTTCTCTCTTTTATTGCCTGTATTGTTATTGTCATCTCCTAGATATACATGCAATTTCTTTTCTGTACAAGGGAGAGCTAATAGAAGAGACCAGAAGAGATGAAAACCTAAATCACTGTTTTACAGTGAGTGGAATTTTTGTTCCTAAGTCAGTTTTGTACCTTATCTACAAGTGACAGCAGAGATTGGAAAAAAATATAAATTATTAGTAGTGCACAAATTAATTTCAAACGTACCTTCTTCTTTTTCCTCTGGTGCTAGATCTGCCACAATATCATCTATGTTATCAGGAACAATATTGCACTGCTCCCCCTGCAAAAAAAAAAAGATTGTGAACATTGAGGAGAGGAAACTCATCCATGAGGGGTTAAACCAGTACATTGTGAGACACTGCTGTGTCTGCAGCACCTTTTTCTCTTCAAGTTCCTAGGTGTACATAACGAAAATCCCCAATTAAGGAAATGCAATGATTGCCAGAATTAGAACTAACACCTTAAAACGGTTTAAATTTTTTCTGCCATTATCTTTGCTGTGGGTAGGTTAAGGAGTGTAGATTTGGAGAGAAGGTGGAGAAAGAATGGATAGGGTTTTTTGTTTACAAAGTGGATTTTGGCTTGCTTGAGAATTTTGCTTATATTTATTCTACCTTTCGAGCAATTCTTTCAATGACAACTCTGGCCACCAGCTTGATAGATCCTCCTTCTGGGTCATAAAATGGGCTTTGAGGATGATCTAAGCTTGTAAGAGGTCTGATCTTCTCCTGAGGCACTGTAGGTTTGTTAGGAGACTGCAATCAAAAAGAAAAAAAAGTGTTATAAAAGAAACTAATAGTTAATCTGCAGAAATTAAAACTTCTCTCAAATGCTAAACTGCAAAATTCCAGTGTGAGGTGAACAGGGTACACTCATACTTACTGGTATGGGAATTTGTTTTGTTTTGGGGTTTTTTTGTGGGGTTTTTTGTTTGTTTTAGTTTTTTTTTGTTGTTGGTTTTGCTCTGCTTTGGTGAAAGAAATAGTTGAAGTTTCCTGTGCCAAACAGAACAGTTGGCATTGTGTTGAACCAGCCCCAAACTGGAGTTGATGATGGCCCTGCTTTGGTCTGTACACAAGGGCACCCAAAGGCTTCGTTGTGACCAAAGCCCTCTGTTTATGCAATAGGTGAATTTAACAGATGAACATAAATGAGAAATTCTTTACTGTGCTGTGTCCAAGCCCTGGGAAAGATTGCTCAGAGTGTGTGCAGAGCCCTCCTTACTGAGGGTATTCAAGAGCTGTACAGAACCCTATAACCTGCTCTAGGATGACCCTGCTTAAACAGGGAGATTGGACCAGATTGGACTCACTGTGCTTCCTTCCAACCTTACCCATCCTGTCCTTCTGTGCTAAGAACACCCCAGGTGGATCTCACATCATCCCACGAGTGCCAATGCTGAAGGAGCTCAGGCAGCACCACCACCGACAGTGAGGAGTAGTTAACATCCCTTTAAACAAATAGGCTTTCATTTTAAGAAAAAATTGAGTAAAAAGCATAAAAGGCATCACCATGGATCAAACTGGTTTCCTACTTCACTACTCTGGGCGGGTATATTTGGATAAATGACAGGTAGAGCCCAAACCTCGTAGGTGACGCCGCTGTCGGTGCCGGCATCCCAGGGGATCAAATCCTGCACCACCTTCTGGACCCAGCCGCAGTCCTTGGTGCAGAGATCCTCGGCAGAGAGCCCCACGTTCCAGTCGGGGCTGGGGCCCAGCATGGTCAGGAAGGACATCAGGTGCCGGTGGCGATCCACGGAAAACTCAGCAGAGGGAGCAGCTCTCCTGCAAATGCGGGGGAAGAGCATCAATGACCGAGCCAGAGGGAGCTGAACCCAGACTGCTGCAGCATCACCCAAGGAGTGATTGCATTTCAATACTCAAAAGAGATAATAACGTGGGAAATGCATTTGTAGAGAATTTTGAGTCTGACAAAAGGTTTACATAGTGTGTATTTGTACGCAAACCTTGAGACAAGAAAGGTTGATTTAGAAATGTTACGGACTAGGATAGGCATTGTTGAGAGAGAAATGGAACTAGAAACAAGTTTTAAAGGATGGTCTTATAAGCAAGATAAGATACTTTAGAGAAATAGAATTATGAAAGATATATTGTAGTAGGATTTATGAGGGGTAATTTTAGATTGTTAGTTTCAAGGTATTTATGGTATGGTGTGGTAAAAGTTGATAGGTTAAGAAATGTTTGTAATGTAATTAGGAAATAGTTTTTGATTGTGATAGTAAATATAATATACATATTATATATTAATTATAATATTTGTACTGTCCTACCTTTCACATGAGACTAAAAATAGAATAAAAGTTTTTAAACTGCCTCTCAGTTGCCCCATCTCTAGGTCAGAAAAGAACTCAAATCGACAATATAGGAATGCAGAGCTGCAGCAGTGTGCTTATGTGTTAGTGGGATAATAAAAATAAAAATATCTGTCAAAACACTTGCAAAAATCAGAGCTAAAATGGCAGAGAAATACCTTGATTGTTGGGTTACTTTTTACCCCCGCACCCAATGCCAATATGAGTTTAAACGCCAAAATTTCTCAGAAGGGCTACTGTGTGTGCAGAAAAGAGCCCATTAATAGATTTTGAATGCTCCTGGGAATGTGAGGTGGGGGTCACTGCCAGCCCTGGAGGGCTCAGCCAAGGTTTGGCAGATGCTGGGGTGGGTGTGAGAGCTCCTCTGCCCATCCCACATTCCCTGGGGAGGTAATCTGCAGCATCAGCCCGGGCTCTGCCCTGCTGACGGCAGCTCCCACATCCCAGTGAAATAAAACCATTCCAGTGGCAATGAAACCAGCCCTGGCTGGAGGCTCCTGCTGGCAGAGGAGGAGCTGGAATGCCTCAGGCCATTTTTCTTGTGTGCAACAACAAATGCAGAATTATTTAAAATATTATTTTGCTAATTCTGTTCTAAATTCTGGTCTGATGTCAAAGAAAATCTTCCCCAGCAACAGGACTTGGGTTAATAGAGTCAAGTCAAGGTTTTGTTGGTTTTTTTCTTTTCAGTTTTATGCCAAAATACACAGGTTCAGAGTATCTACAGACCACATTTATTTTAAATGTGAGACGTTTTTACAGTCTTATTTGTCCTTCCTTTTTTTAGTTAGGTAACCAATAATAATGCCCCTGCATGCTTAGCAGTGCACAGACACTGCTCTACTGTAGTCATAAAGAGTTTATTCTTCCTATAAATGCTTATAAAAATGTGGTAATTATTTGTGGGGGTTTTTTCTGGCCCAAAGCACTCTCAGTACATTAAGAAAACCAGAACAGCTCAAAGACAATGATTTTTCAGTAGCTATCATGAAGTTTCAAAAATAAGGTAGCTACAAGTTAGCATGTTTAGTTCTTCAGTAGGCAAGTTAAGAAGAATTTGCTAATATGTAAAATGTTCTGGCCACTTCTGTTCCAGAGTCTTTAGAAGTCGTTACTGTCTTACTGTGTAAATTATCTTATGTTGAATTAAAGACTCTGAGCAGAAGAGTTGCTAAGTATTTGATGTCATTAATCCTGCCTATCCCAGTAAGAAATGCAAATTACTTCATTTTTTTTTTCCCATTAGAGATAGAAGTCTGATTTCAGTTTGTCTAATGCAAAGTCATAAAATAATGAATGACAGTATCAACTTCCCTCAGTGAATGCAGTATCCTGATATATTTGTCAAGCACAGAGCTGTGATTAGTCTTAAAAAGCCTATTAACAGACTTCAAGTAGCTAAAGGATTTACTGCATTACAAGGGTTTCTAAGAATTCCCTATAGGAATTCTGTATTTCAAACAGGGTAAGCAATACACTGTAAAAATATCAGAGAGATACTTGTGTTTGTGTAGCTGATGTTTAGATGGAGAATATGTCTGACATGGACATGGCAGAACATCATACTCATCATGATATTAATTTAAATTAAAATACGTTTATATTTATATTATATATATTATTCATTGTATTATTATTATTTACTATTAGTTATATTTATTTTTATATTATACATATTATTTATATTTAAATAATAATATCATTTAMATTATAACTATATCAGTATTGAAACCCTGTCAAGGAATACTTCAGGCTGAGATTCACTCTGCCTCCATGACTTTGGATGTGTTAAATATCAGTAATATTGAGACTGCCATATCTTTCCAATTCAGAGCACTTTGCCAAAAATCACCTATCTTCTGCTCCTTTGTTAGGGCAGGTAGATAATGTTATGGCCATTTTATCCTGTAACAAGTTAAGAAAGAAAATAAAAAATTCATTGAGGACAAATGGAGGCTTCTCTCTCCTCTCCTCTCCTCTCCTCTCCTCTCCTCTCCTCTCCTCTCCTCTCCTCTCCTCTCCT
>JACDOX010000255.1:471146-519535 GCA_014549065.1 Cardinalis cardinalis
GAGAGGAGGAGTTTGGCTAGGAGTTTCATAGGGAAAGAATGAAGAAAGACAGAAAACTTCTAATACATCTGGCACACAAAACCCCCTACGTAACAACCTCAAACCTTGCTGTGTGTCAGCTTTTAAACTGAGAATGTTGCTGTAACTAAAGGGGTGGATATGGTATTGCATATTAACTTGGGGATTGTATCATGATCACTGGCATTTAAACCACTCATCAGAAAAAAATGCTGCTCTAAAATATCAATTATCTGAGGCTCTTTAGAAAGCATTACAAAAGCAAGGGACTTTGTGCACACATGCATTTCAGGCATTTTCATCTTGTCCTATAAGCATGCCTGGATTGCTACTGTAGATAATAATGATATATTTACTCTTTAACACATCAGCTATTTGATTTAACACTTTCCTTCATTGATGGACATACCTTGATGATGTGATTAACAAATGTGAGCCAGATTTCTATGCTGCAAGAAAACCTCAGGTATCTCAAGTTAGGACTGCAGCTTCTGAAACTGAGGATTTTTCGGTGCCTTCTTTGCAGTTTGTCACAAACAAGGTGTGTGGTTATGGTGCTGGCAATATTTACACCTGCTTAGAAGAGCTTTGTGTCCCTTCTTAGATTATTTCCTGTGCATTTACAATCAAACCACGTTTCAGGAGTCACTGGACAGATTCAGGAAAATTCTCTTCGTTTTTCCCAGGAGCTTCGGGGCTACAAATTGTGTGCCTGGAGTAATTACAGCTGTGTTTACACAGAAATCCCAGTGTTGCAAGAGCCCTGTTGCTGTGTATCTGCCTCCTTTCTCACCTGGCTGGTCTGCAGACTCTGCTTGGCCTGAGAAGCAGCAGAGGCAGAGCAGCCTGAAATCATCCCAGCCTGAGATCTGGTCCTCTCCACCCCATTAACAGTATCAGATAAACAGCACAGACCTGTTTATGATCTGCTTAGCAATGAACTCTGATTTGCCACCAGCTTAACTCATTCTGAGTGTTAGACTACAGCAAAGATCTCCTTTTAACAAAAGATACCATTCCAATCCATAGTATTGATGGTGTCTTTAACAAATGACACCATCAATACTATTGACTGGAATACCTAAAAAAATGTGGATACTCCTTCAAAATCCTTTAAAGAATTTTAAAGTTATACTGTCCTACTTCCCAAAACCATTTAATTTGCAAATATCCTAAGATGAGAATTGCATTTTGCACTTGCCCAGTCCCAGTGTAACCTCTGAAGATGCCCAGCACCTTAATTAATAAATGCACATTGCACTTCATCCAGCATCCCTCTCCATCCAACATGTCCATCCCTTTTGGTGTCTGGAGATGGGAACTGGAGTAAATGTTTAATTACCATTTCATTAATAACAGAGTGCAAAGGGGTACCAATTAGCAGGTTGAAATTTTGCTAGCAGAGTTGTGCTCACTAGGAATTGGAGTGGCAAATCGTGGCAGTTACTGAGTGAGTGTTTACACAGGAATGAGGAGGCAGGACCAGTGAGTACACRTGCAACTGCAGGGAAATGATGCTGACGTGATTACTCACCATATTATAAAGGGAAATTATTTGGCTCAAGAAAAGACAGCAGATGGTTGGGAAATAATCATAAAACTGTAACTACCAATGGGAGGAACATGTAGGGAAAGAGAAAAGGCAAGGGGATGAGATGTTTGCAGAATGGGATGAGGAAGTTGGATTTAACTGGATGGCCTTTAATTTCCATGAACAATGAGTATAATGTTCTTGCAGGGATTATTCTTAGTCAATTCTTTTCTATGTTTTAATACTCAACTTTTTTCCTTGCCTAGTGACATTTGAATTTTAAGTAGAAAGTAAATGGTGACAGAAAATGGAGCTGCCATATGTGCTTGCTCTGACAAAAAGATCTATATAATTTTTTTTTCTTGTCCAACAGACACATATGTTTTTACCTATAACTCTTTTTTCCTTGAGATTGGGTTATGAATTTCTTAACGTGGGTGTCAGACCATCTGTCAGACAATGAAGTTTCCCTAGGTCTCAGTAATACCCTTAAAAGACAATTCTTTTCTATAAGTGGGATATAATTTTTAGTCAACAAATGTATATAAAGTTACATAAATGTATATAACATTATATAAATGTATATAACACTAAATGGCACTCAGCTGACAAGGATTCAGGTAGCAAGGTACTTCACAATAGCATGGGAATGGATGCCAAGAGAGGCAGAAGTTTGTTGCCTTGAGCTGCTGAAACACAACTCAGCCGAGTTTTGTCCTGATGTCTGGGAAAAAATAAGAGACTGAGTTACCTTGTCATTTAAATGGAGCTCTCTAGAGAACATTAAAATAGAGCAACCAAGTTTTGAGTGTTGGGTTCATTCATTCCTGTCAAATTCCTGAAGTAACAATAAAATGGAAATTCATATGATTAAAGACTTTATCTTACATTAATTATTCAAATATATACACAGACTTTGAGCCCAATCTCACCCTGTCTCAAATAAAAATGCCTGTTATTCTATATGGTTTTTTAAAACATGTATTATCACTGAGATACATCTTCTGAGATTTTTGCTGTTACAAATATTTCTACCTTATGGGACAAAAATAGAATTTATATTTTAAAAAATCCTAAATAGAATTAGTTTTTTTCAAGATGAACAAAAAAAGAATTTCCATTCAGGTCCAATTCTTACATGAAAGCTTGCATTTTGAAGTCAAAGCCTTTTAACAAAAGTGCTTTGATTAGGTTTGCTGATGGATAGTCTGTTCATTCAACAAAAACCTCTCCTGCATCCAGCTGTCAGGAGTTCAGGGACTCAACCAAAGCTTCCAAAGCCAGACAGGTGGGGACACCTGAGGGTTTGGGGTCTGTAGGACAGGACACCAACAGTGGGAAGGAATAAGATGCAGCAGGAAGAAAGGATGTAGCACAGGGAATTTTCTGACATAAAATACACTTTAACCATTAGCTAAATGCAGAGCTGGAGCACTCAAACTATTTCACAGCTCCAGAGAAATTTATGCATTTTCCTTCATGTTATCAAAAGTCACAGCTGACTTTTCCTCTGTATTTTGGTTTTTTTATATTGGATTGTCCTTTCTGCATTACTGTTTCTGATTAGATTGGGGGTTAGGATTCTATTTTTGACAATATTAAACTTCACTGGATGAATCCCAGTTATCTATAAAATCATAAAAGGAGAAAATAGCTGAGCCAGACACATCATTGTGTTGCCATAGAAACAAGAGACTCTGCCTGGCCTCCTGTCATTTTGTACACAAAACCTCCAAACTTAGAAAATGTTTCCTGGTACCATACTGTCATTTTGGGGAAGGAAACTTAATTTCCAGCAGGACTGACAGATATTGGGCTCTTACCCCATTTTAGGGTAGGCAGCACAATGTGACAGTGGGGGGTGACAAGGGAGATAAGGATCCCTGGGGGAAAAAAGACCCTCCAGAGATTTACAGAAATAAAAAGTAAACACACAGCCTGTAGTGGCACCATTGAAACAAAATGTTGCCTTGCAAGAATAAAAATAGCTGCTGTATAGGACAACATACTTGGGGAAAAGCAACAGAAATCTTTGCAATCCCTCATTACATTAAATTCCTGGGATGCATATCATGAAACAATTACAGTTAATATGACTTTTAATGTTCCAGTTGTACATCCACATCCATAAAAGATTACTTTAGATGAAGATCAGAACATCTTATTTTCTTTTTTTTCTTGACATAGCTTTTTGTGGGAGTGAGTACCATAGAATGACTAGAAAGTTCTGGAAGTATTAATTGCTGCTTCCAAAACTTATAACTGGTTCTAACTGGTCTAACTGGTTATATTGAAAATCCAAAGCTAGAAATATTATTTTTAAGGACTGTATTCCTGTTCCTTTCTGAGGAGTTGATTATGAAACCTGAGTTTTTAAAAGACAAAGCATTTTCAGCATCACTGCACAACACCTGGTGAGGAAGCATTTTTACCACACAGCTTTGGCAAAAGTTCTCATCCAAAAATTGAGTAGATAAATCTGAACAAGACTTCTACTTTAGTTAAAGTGCTTTCTTTTTCTTTTATACAGAATGTATTTTTCCTTTTATAAATGGCCTCTTTATGCCTTTGTTATATTTCCTGAAAATGGTTTTACTTTAAAGAAGTTTGTTTCTAAGGAAAACAGCTTGAATTTAGCCTTTTTTTTTTTTCAGTTTTAGGGCTTCAGGATTTATTTTTTTACTTGTAATTGATGTAAGGAAAACAGCATTATTTTGATAAAGAATGAGGTTTTCACATTTACATCAGTTTGTGTATTACATAAATTCAGGTCCTGATTATTATCTTGCAAGAGTAATTCTGCCAGCTGTGATACAGGGCTCAAATGCCAATTCAGTTTGTGCTGCTTTCCTCCATTTCTTCCTGCACTTTCACCAAAGTAGCTCACTTTAAACTATTAGAAATTGTTTTTCATTCCTGAAAGCTTCAATCCAAAAATGTCTCCCACATCAGCCTGAGCTCTGCATTCTGATTTAGTTCTCTCTGCAATTCTTTGGATTTCACTGTTGGCCTCTGCAGAATTTGTGTCCATCCGTTTATGGCATCTCAGATAAGGGCAGTTTCTCAAGGAGTAATGAGCTACCAGATGTTAGCAAGCAATCACAGGAACACTCAGATTTCTGTGCACTCATTAAACTTGGTCAGATTTAGAGGAGTTTTTCAACTCACTGATTGGCAAGTCATTTTTCCGAAGGATGGCAACACAAAACCTCAATCAATAAACAGCTATTAGAACATTCTAAACACAAGTAAAACATTGCATTTTCCTCCAGCTTGGCATGAAAATTTCAATCTGCATAAAAAACTTAAACCCCTGCAGTTACCATGCAGGGGTTTAAGTTTAGACAAGACATACCTCACACAAAATCTTTTTATAATATTCCCAGGGTGCCTATTGAAGGGAAGATACGTCCCATACAATACAACATTACAGCTTTTATTCTTATAACAACCTAGCTGGAGCTGGAGAGAGCCACTTAGGGAATTTTAAAAATACTTTCAAGCATCTCAAAATCTAAATCAACTCATCTGTCAAGAGAAAAGCACATCATAACTCTTCAGGAAAAAAAAAGTATTTTCTTTTAGGATAACATAAATCCAATGAGGTGTCAAATATAACCACATTTCACTCATTACAATGGCGAGCCTCTGAGAATGAATTTGCAGCTCAGACAATTCATCAGCCTATTCCTGCTTTCARTTCTTCATGCCTTAGCTGCCAGCAGTTTTATTTCCTTTTATTTTTCGTTGCTTGTGATGGGTTGTTATCAACGAGATGGGCTTGTGCAAATGTCATCATTTCTCTGCTGCAAATTCTGCTTCCCTGCATGCAGCTGCTGTTGATGGCAAGGATGTTCTTGTGAATTCAGAGCAGCTCAGGCACAGGGATGATGCTGCTCTGATGGCAATGATTGGTCTGGGCTTTTTAGCTGACTTTCCAACCACGGGCCAAGTGGGGCCAAAGACCTTTTGCTTCTGCAAACTGTTAACTGCAATTAAGAACGTAAGAGATTTTTCCTCCCAAGAATCCCTAGAAGTTCATCAAAGTTCACTTCAGGCAATAGTAGGATTCTACCTTATTGTATTTTAGGAGATTATTATATTTAGGAGATTCTACCTCTATTATATTTTAGTTTTAAATCAATTATTCTTTTGAGCTGTTCATGTTGTCCACTTTAGGGAGTGATGCTGCTAACTTTTTAAGTTAACACTTTTTACCCCAGGCACACGTAAGGTGTTCCATGGCTTAAATGCAGCTATGGAAGGACATAAAAACTTGGAAGGCAAGAACATGCACCAGCTTTACTATTTTAACATTACAGAGGAAGTGGAAACCAGATTAATGCAGTATTCACCTAGGAGAAAATGTCCAACAAGTAGCATGAAAAAAAGGTGTTACAAGGAATGTAAGGAGGAGCAATAAATAATAATAATCTTCCTTATTTTTATATAAGCCTCTGTTGACTCTTATTCACACAAGAAAAAATTATCCACATGTGATTTATGTTTCAAGTCATTAGGTGGAACTATGTTTACAATCAATTTGTATAACCAAATATTAATGACATCCAGTGCAGAGATGATTAAAGGACTATGATATGAGCTTTTCTCATCCCTTTGGAGACAACAACAAATATAATTATTTGGACAATTTAGACAATGCCCATTACAGCTGGTTAATTGCAGTTCATCTGTGTTTTGCCTTTCTGAATGCCATTTAAACCCAAACACAAGTGTGCATGTTCAACTGTGGGGTTTTGTCATTTTTTTAATCTCAGTTGGGTAGTCTGAGGACCTGATTAATTGAGCAACTGAATAATTTACTCATTGCTATTGTACATTTTTATAAATTACATTCTGAAATAAAAATCACCTTTATTTATGGGCAGCTATTTGTTTTTTGCATGGCAAGCCAGGAAGTGATTTCATGCCTCTTAATGGGACAGCACAAGGGTTACATCAACTGAAAACGAGCAATCAACCTCAGAATTTACCCCTTAATGCAAAACTAAACTTTTGTGACTTCACAGTATTTTAAAATAAATAAAGGCCCAATTTCAAATATTTTAAGYGCATGGGTAGGAACTGGTAGAAATTTTTCAATTAATTTTACTTTGCCTGCCCTGAGGAATTTGGTGTGGTGCTTGTGAATAGTTCTATCAACCCTATAAGATGTTCTAGGAAGACAAATTCCCAGAATTAACTAACAGGCATTGCCAGGTCTCCAGTCTGGTTTTTTCATTATTTTTCATCCAAAGCCTCTTGGTTATCAGAGCTGAAAGGTGCCTTGATTTGAATCTTCCCCTCTCAATGCTGATTAAAATTTAGTAGAGACCAGCACTCAGGATTCTGAGGGAGGCACAGCAAACCTCTGGCTCCAGGGGAAAACAGAGGGAGGATTTCTGTTTGGGTTTGGTGTGTCCACACCGAGGCAGGGAATGGGACAGGAGCATCCCTGGGTGGGTCCATGTCCTGCTGACACAACCAAATGGGCCCTCTCTGGAACGTGTGGATTCCCTAAAAACCAAACAAAACCCCACCACTGTGGGATTATGGCCTTTTCTAAGCCAGAGATGGGGCAGCTGAGGGATGTTTTAAAAGCTTATATTCCATTTTCAGTCTCGTGGAAAGGGTGAGACAATACAGATATTATAATTCACACAATTACAGATGTTAGAATTCATCACAATTAGAAGCCAACTGATTTTGGGTTATGGTGGAAGGTGAGGGAGCTTTTGGGGAATTAGTTTGGGTGGATGTAGTTGAGAAAGTAGAGGAATGTTTAAAGGTAATAATTATTGTATGATATGTTGGGAGCAATTTGACAGCTGTATGATCTTTGTTTATGGCAAAAGCTCTGAGCAAACACCTTCTGGCCCTACAAAAAGTGCAGCATTCCCTGCAGAAAGTGACAGCAGCTCTGTGGGAAGGCCATTTAAGGTCCATTTCAGCACATATCAGCACTATCTGACATGCTTTAAAAATGTAACTGACATAAACTGCCTAATTWTTTGAACCTGGGAATTTGTAATAAATAACTTCAGTGGACTGTCTCAAAATTAAAACATGATACAAGGGAATAAGCAGCTTGCTTTTATCAAAATCTGAGGCAACAATTAAACAGGGTGATAGAGAAATCTTTTTTCCCCCAGTAAAACCACTGATCAAGGTCACAAATCCACTCTGCACATCTGTTTCTTTTTCCTCCAACAGTGTCCACATTAATCTCTCTAAAATAAATCATTCCCAATGTAGGTATAACAAGACACTGATTTTGACTTCAGCCTACAAATATTTTTTTTAATATAAGTCCTATTAAAATAAAAATGCCAGTTTTTGTTGTGATTTATAGGCATGCATTTTATCCACATATGCAACTTTGAAAGAGAAAATTCACATGGATGAACTGGAAATTAATTTCTCTAATTCTGCAGACAGACAGATAAACAGATCAATTACCTAAATCCTGAAAAATAAGATTAATTCTATCAGATTTTCTGAAAATCTTAAAAAAGATTCCTCAAATCACATACTTTGCAGGAGAGCACAAAAAGAAATGTCTACTTGAAACTTTGATTCAAAGAACTACTCCATTATTTTGTTTTTTTTTTTACATCTAATGTAAATGCTGTAAATTTCTCCTGTTTTCAGTGGAGAAAAATGAAGCAAGTAATAGAAAATCAATTTCAACTAGATGTAAGTAAATTATAACTTACTTTAACTTTGGTTGAACAGCAACTTTGTGGTTTTTAAGTTGAATTCAGTAAATAACAGTCAAAAACAGGGGTCAAATCTCAGTATTTTCTTTTCAAATTTACCTAAATCATGCATCTGCTTTAAGTACTGCAAAGGAGTTTAGAAGAAAAAAGAAGGTGGAAATAGAGCAAGACATTTCTGTTCTCCAGGAACTGAACGTGGTTGCATTTTTTTATGCATATGGTAATGTTTCTAATAGCTATTTTAGTATGTAAACACCTCAGGAATTGAATTAGAAATTTACAGGAGAATAAATGGAGCTGTTTAACAAAGAAGAATAAGATGAGGAAAAGGAGTAATTTTATTTCATTTCGGAAGACAGTAAGGAGTTCCAACTCTGACCTAGGACAGTGTCTGTCTAACAACATCTAACAACATCTCATAATTCAGTGATCTCAGTGTGGAGGCTGCTTTAGAGAAAAACAATTTATGGGCACAGGACCAGCAGCAAATTATAGTGAAGTAAGAAAAAAAAACCCCACAAAACTTAAACATTACAGTAAAAAAAATAAAAGTAAAAAAATTCTAAAAAAGTTTTAAAATGAAAAAAATAAAGTAAATAAATACATAAATAAATTTTATTTATTTGTTTGTTTTTAAATAAAAGTAAAGTAAGAAGTGAACAACAGAAAGCCCACACAAAGCCCAAATATATATATATATATATATATATATCTATATCTCCAATACAGAAAGCCCAAATATTCACATCTGTGGCTTGGCTTCCAATTGCCAAATGCTGTAATGGAAATTTATTGATCCGAGCAAATCCAGTGCAGGATGAAAACCTACTCCGAACATTTTTTGTCAAATGGCGACAGAAGAATTCTGGAAGATTGAAAGACCTTTTATTCAAGAATAAAGGAAGGAAAATGCAGCTGAATATGTCAGCATTTTTCCCTCTGCCTTGTATGATCTGTCAACTCAAACTTATTTTGGATCAGAGCAGTTTTTCTTTCTTTCTTTCCATCAACTTTCTATAGATTACTCTTTGATTTCTGGAACGGTTCAAGTCACATTATCTGTAACAATGCTAAAACCCCATAATTAGGAATATGCTGTCCTATATCCTGATATCCTCCATGCCAGCCAGGAAAAACAGCCCCAACATCTTTGTAGTCAGAGAAAAGACATCAGAGATMTGCAAAACTTGAAATGGAAAGAGGTGGATGGGATCCTTTTAGGAAATGATGACGTAACAGTACCAACTGGTAAATATGTAAATACTTACATACAAAAAATATAAATATATAAACACATAAATCTATAAATAATATATAAATACTTCCATCCATTGGAATTATACAGGACTAGGCCTCCTTTTCTGCTAGGCTTCACAAGTGCTTATTGGAGTGTTCTCAGGTAATTTTGAARTAAATGGAAAAGAGTTCCTTTAATGGGTGAGGAGAACAGTCAGATCTGGGCACTGGAAAACCACAGGACCATGACTGCTCACACAAACAGCAGGGAGAGGGGAAATGGAAACAGGAAGGACAATAAGGAAAAAAAGGAGAGTTTTCTAAACTTCAGACAGTTCAGAATGAAAGTAAGGAAAAACGCCTTTCACTTCAAGGTACATTGATTGTAACTAAGAATGGACTGAGGCAATAAAAAGGTTGGAAAGAAGAAGAGGTTTTGCATAAAAGAAAAAAAATGTGAGAGAGAAGTAAGAATATTCTCATGTACACTTCATAACAGCTAAACTCTTTATATGTCAGCTACTCTCACCATGCTGTTTGCCGAGATAAAATATCTTGAATTTTTTGCATTGAAATATTTTCTCTATAGGTTGACCTACTAAACTTTACATTTACATACTGGAGAATAATTTCCATCCTGTATGGAATCCATGTTTGTGTTTATCAGTGGTAGGCTGTACATGGAATTTCAGATTCCACAGTGTTGCACAGGGCTATGTGCTCCCCTGCTTTACAGGGAATAAAAAAGAGTGATTAGACCGAAGAATTACAATTCAAATACTTCTCCTTTTGTGTCTCAATGGTGATGTCCAGATTTGAAATAAAAGGAATAACAAGTACAGCCAGAAAAAAAAAAGGAAACAAAACCAAAAAAAGATGGCATATATTTTGGGAAAGGGAATTCAAGGCAAAATTTTAAAAAATACTCGCTCTCAGTGAATTTGATGCATATTAACTTTAAAAGTCTTCCCTTCTTTATCCCACATTTTTCTGTCATGGCTTGTTTATTTCACAGGTGCCAGATATGCAGATTTGGACACCAGTGGCACGATCTGGTTTTGATGTATTTTTTCCTCCATACCGCCAAAGGCCAATGGTTTGCAGCTGGGTATGAAAATCACATTTTGACTCTGCCTGAAACACGGCCCTGAGGAAGGGGAGCAATGGGCTGTGCACTTGTTTATACAAGAAAGATAAGAAAAATTACTTTGATTTGAGAGCATGCTGGAGACTGATACCAGTGTGCTCAAGGAAGTACTTCAAAGTCAGAATTTCAGACACAAGACTTAGTGATTCAAATATCAGCAACAGCAAAAATGTTTTATTACTTGGTCTGGCACTCATCCTTCTCATGCTACCAGTGATGCTCTTTCAGTCAGGCAACCATRAAACTGGTTCACAAATATCACCCAAAGCTGTCTCCTATATAGAAAAACTCAGCAGAGTTTTCGTGCCCTGAATTAGGAAACTGAAGGGAGGATAATGAACAGGAGTGATAGGAATTAAAATAAAAATGGAAAACAGTGACAAGGAGCAGGCACATTGAGGAGAGGATCCACAAAAAACAGACAGTGAAGTTTGGCAGGATGTTTTTTCCACATTACATCACACTGGGAGATGACATGGAATCATGAGGTAAACTCTGAAGTGAGAGCAGGCTGAATTTTACAATTTTTGACACTACAGACCTCCATAAAAAACCACTATTATGCATTTTATAATTGCTGTGAAGCACATTCAGGAGGAGTTTTATGCTGTGCTTATCGTGGCACATTGTAATGCCACTTTGGCACTACTATCACACCCTATCATCCATTACATACATAACACAAAAAATAAAATATTCATGACTTCTAGTCAATTCTTGATTAGTAAGATGGTTGTGCTGTGTATAATAATAGAAAAAATGTTTATCCTGAGGAGTCATTATTCAGCACTTGCACAGCTCTAATCTAAATTCCAAGAAGGACAAGCCACTATAGAAAATGTGAAATTAACCACAGTTAAAGGATATTGAAAATGTTGTCTTCTTGTGAAGCTTAGATCATATTTTTAAGTGGAATCAAAAAGCAGGACACTGTGTCAAAATACGATAAAAAATACTGTTTAAAATGCCAAAAATCAAACACTACCTGTAAAGTGAAGGGTTAGGGGAACCCCTGCAGAGCATTTGAAAGCAAAAATACCAAGATTTATTCTTTTTGATGTTACTGAAAGGTGAGAACTGCCATAGAGAAAAGGTAAGAACTGACTGGAAAAACATGTGGAGGGTGTTGCAAAAATATTCACAAGCATCTCTGTAGAAGAATCTGCCTAAGAAAGCTCCTGAAGTTATTCACACTCAGATTTTTGGTGCAGTTTCTTGGGGCTGTATAAAATTAGGAATAATGATTGGAGCAACACACTTTAATTAGCATTAATTTTTGGGATGTACTATATTCAAGCTGATGTACTGAGACTTTGGAGCTGGAGATCCTCTCTCCATCTTTCTGTGAACAAAACACAAACCTGCTCCAAGCCAAAGCAGCAGCCAGTTCCAGGTAGAATTTTTCACTTTGGTAACAGATACATCAGACAGAGGTGTTGCTTTAGGACTGGAGTTGGAGTGAAAAAATAAATGGCTTTTTTGAGATGGAGAAGTCTCCAGAGCAGAACAATGGAAACGGTTCCATTTGAAAGTTTCCATTTTAAAGTCTTAATTTGGAGGGAATGGAAAGAAGGCAGCAAGGAAAAAAGTGCTATCCACGGCTGCTCTATGGGAAACACTACCAAATCCAAATCCTGGACTTCCAGGATAAGACCACAAATCAGGAATGCCATTACTGGGACCTCTTGCATTACACAGGCTAAAAAAGGCTGACCTGCAGCCCCTGTGCAGAGCCTACAGCCCTGTCCCAGGGTTAAAATATACTCCAGGGATGGAAAATCCATCTTATGCTCAGGTGAGCTGCTCTCAAGGTTAGTCACAGTGCTAAAGTCTTTTCCCACACCATTTCCTTGTGATTTTCTTTAGCTTCCATGCTAGGAGAGATTTCATACTTTGATACTTTGGCGTTAGCTTTCTCTTTTCATTTGTTTGTTGGGTTGTGGCTTTTTCTAGATTAAAGAGGGATCAGCTATCAGAAATCTTTTCACTATTTAAGCTGAGTTCACCTCCTAACCTCTTTCTCTTTCTTTTTTTTCTCCTTTTTTGCAGAGGRGAAAAGGATAAAGTGAATGGCTTAAGTCCTAAGCTGCTTAAGAGTTTCTAAGCCCCTTTAGGGTAGAGGATGTTTTCTGAAAATTGAACTCTTCTGCAGGTTTGTTTTTTGTTTTTGTTTTTGTTTTTTAACTAACCTTCAAGTTTTCACATGCTTTCTGAAATACAGGTGACAAAATCAGATACAGTAAAATAGAAAACAGGACTACTTTTCTGTACAGTCTTGCAGTAAACTAATTGCCCTGCTCCTCCAAGGATTTAATTGACTGTCAGCTCAGATCCCTTTTACTGTGCCCACATCTTTTCTCCCTTCTTGTAGGTCTCACTCATTTGGGCTTGGATAATGAGCATGAACTTTGGGCCAAGTGTAGATAAATTATCCAGGAACCACYAGCCCTGCTCTGACACCTCCCCTGAAGGGCCACCAGGAAACTCAAGAGCATCCTGAAAGAGGAATTTTCTCCTCTTTTCTGCTGAGTRCTGCAGAGCCTAGAGCCAGGATCCTGGGAAGCAAATTCCTGTCTCACTTGGTGAAACAGCCATGGTTCAGGAACACAGGGGTGTTTCAGATTGGCATTTTGAAAAATTAGCCCTTTGAGAGTTTTTTGTTGGTGCTTGACATAAAGCAAGGACATAAAAATTGCTCTTAATACATGACAGATGTACAGATACAAACTGGAGGCTGCTGCTCTGGGCAACCTAGCACACCCTGAGAGCTTGTGTGATGTGCTATTTATTATCCTGATGCATGCAAGGATGTATGGGAGGATGGAAAGRCTCCATGGTGGATGCACCACCATCAATGAGTGTTTCAGATGGGCATTTTGAAAAATTAGTCCTTTGAGAGTTTTCTGTTGGTGCATCAGGGTTTGCTGTAACAGTGCATTGCCGAGTGTGAAATAAGATGCCAAAAAATGCTGCTACTACATGCAGAACAGTGTAAGATATTTGAGAAAGCATTGAATAAACATCACTGTTTATGTGTGGGAGGCACAAACTCCATGGGATAGTCCTGCTGCCACAGCTAGCCAAGCAAATCATGTAAAAAATGGAGAGATGCTAAAGAGGAAAGAAAGAGAGAAGCAGATGTGGGAAAAAAACCCCAAAACAACAAAACAAAACAACAAACCACTCAAACACACTCCACCGAAAAAAGAAAAAAAACCAAGTTGAAAACCTCATGAAATTCATCTATCAACAAATTTCAGGTTATTACTCTAGCCAACACAAAGCTCTTGGAACAGACAATTCCCTGCTTACTTACACATTCAGAGGTTGCCAGGCTGGCCACTGTGCCTTGGCCTTGATGACTGTTAGAACCTCATCACTCTGTGAAAAGAGACAAAGGACACTTTTAAAGGAGAGCAGCATGTTTTACAGCAGAATAAAGACTGCAGGGCACGAGATCAAACTGTGACTACGAGCTTTAAACACCAGCACCAGTGGTTTGGCATCATCAGCTGAGGGAAAGCTTCCACCAGGGATTCCCAAGCTTGATACACAGCAAGGACAGAAAAATTGCTCTCAATACAAGACAGATCTACAGATAAAAACTGGAGGCTGCTGCTCTGGGCAACCTCAGCACCCTGTGAGCATGGGAGATGTGTTATTTATTATCCTGATGGGTGGAAGGATGGAAAGGCTCCATGGTGGATGCACTGCACTGGTGGCACATTCTCCTTGCTCTCCATTCATGAATGTGAAAATCACAGAGTGAAATGCAGCAGCCATCTGTGGAAGTCCACAAAGCACTGTACAAAGATTATTTCCTAAAGTCTGCTGTAATCCTTGCATCAGCACTTTTAAACTCTATATTGCTACAATGAACTTAGGACAAAGGCAGGAGAGCATTAACAGGGCTCAGATGCCCCAAAGACATCCATCACACTTCTTCAGAAGCATTTCCCCCTTCTCCCTTAGGAATCCACACCAGTAATTCACCTGGAGAGACATAGAGTTCACAGTTCACTCCTATGATTTCTGCTGTCTTTTAAAAATATTTCCCAATTAGACCAAGAAGCCCACTTCATGTATTGCCAGTAATTGGCACTTCCAGCAGAGCTGACCTTTCAGTTTAGTAATAACAGTGCCATTTCTTGCTTGATAGCAGCATTTCTGACACCCCAGACCAGCCCTAGTCCATCCACACCCCAGCTCAAAGAAAAACAGGTTCCATGGGTTGTCTCAATATTCCCTGAGTCTCCCTCTTCACCAAAGCAAGGGCATTGCAGAGATGATGGGCCCTCTCTGTGACATTGGAGGCTTTCAGCCTCAGGAATATAAATGTGACACAATCTCTCCCTTAGCCTGAGTGGATGGAAAAGCCACTTTTTGGAAATCACTTTTATAAATGCAGATTCCAGGGAAAATCCTACATGAAGTGTCCTGAGCTATGACAGCTGAAGATCCAACTTTACAAAGGCAAGTATAAAGATATTTTACCAAGCTCTCACATTACTGTGCAGGTAGAAAAAAGAGAATTTTGTGCTGGCAGGGAGCAATCAAACAGCAGGAAGATCCTCTGGGGCAAGCACACTCTGGGTGAGCAGCACCAGCCCAACACTCTCCATGCAGGAAAGATGCAGCACATCCAGGTTCATCTACGGCAGCCTTCTTCTCCCCTCCACATTTTCACAAGTAGAGAGACTGTCACCGTGACATTTTCTGAAAAATCCTTTTTGCTCAGGATTTTCTCCTGGGAAGCTGAGAAAACTCAGAGAGGAATGAAAACAATAATTATCTGATTGCTGCTCCTGTGTTTGCTGCTTTGGAATGTGGCTTGGRCATTGTTTACCAACAGGTGATTGTTTGCTTGGTTCCATGTGAATTGTTTTTACTCAATCACAAATCATGGTCCAGCTGTGTCAGACTCTGAGGAGTCAGTCATGAGCTTTCATTATCATTCTTGCTAAGCCTTCTGATGTATCCTTTCTCTCTCTTTAGTATAGTTTTAGTGTAGCATTCTATAATAATGTAATGTAACATAATACAATATAATATAGTATCAGCCTTCTGAGAACTTGGGAGTCAAATTCTCATCTCTTCCCTCATCCTGGGGACCTCAAAAACACCACAGAGAGACAGTTTTGCACCCAAAGTGGTTTAAAAAGTAACTGATGAAACAAATTAAGTTAAAGATTTGAAGTTAAAAGACATGGTCTGTCTCAGACAACAAAATTTTTCTTAATTTTTGAGATTCCTTGTTTCAATATCCTAAAACTTTCCAGCCAGGCACATCTTCCTTTACTTGCCTTGATTTTTTGATTTGCATTCAAAAGTATTAACTCTGCATTTTACTTCCCAACAAAAGTCTGTCATGAGCATAGATGGTTACATTTATCAAAGTCATGCACTGTTTATCTAATAGCAGGCAGTAATTATGTCACTGGTATCAAAATCAGCCACATCTGAAAGCATTTCAGCACGTGYTGCTCAAATTTAAAATTAACACCAAGACCAGATGAGCAGTGACGAACAGCTCAGCAGTAAGTGCAGAGGGAAGGAAAGAAGGGGCAGTGCATGGTGCATTCAGACAAGCCTGCAATTTTAAGGGAGGTGAAAATTCAGATGCAAACATGGAACTCAGAGACACCTGAGTAAAAAATTAAAAAAAAAAAAAAAGTAGAATCTGGTATTCTCTTGAGCCTGGAATGAAAATACACATTTTTCATAGCTAGAGCTCCTTGACAATGACATGAGATTAGGATATAACTTGATACAATTCCAGACTGACATTCTGATTATGCAGGTGTCTCTGTCATGCACACCCCAACGTTTCTGGTGGCCTCTGGCTGCCAGGCTTGGGGATGCCAGCCCCACTTGCCCCRCTGTCCTGCATCTCCCAAACTCCTGCAGGGATCCCCAGGCTGGGGAGCTCCCCCAAAAGCAGTGACCCTCCTCTTCCTCTGCTCCAGGCCCTCCAGCTGACCCCCACATTTCTGAGGACAAACATGATAAATTTAAGCAGCCCAGGGAAACTGATGTTGTCCAGGAATTGTGAACAATCCATGGATGGAGAGCAATCTATGGACAAGATGCTATGCTCGGATTTGCTGGCCAGACTCTACAGCTATAATTATTGCCAGATGGTAAAAGCTGAGAGGATATAAAATGCCTGAAGAGAAACCCACAAATTAGTAACAAATAACTAGTTGATGCAACCCAACTGCCTTGAAAAACCAACTGCACAGACTTTACAGTAGAGGCAAAAAACACCACATTTTTTTAATATAATGAAAATAAAATTTTATTAAGATTTTCTTCATGCTTGCTGTCCTCCATTTGTACCAATTTTACTGTTCATATCCCAAATTTTTGCTTTAAATGAAGTAACTTAAGTAAACAAGGTCTCAAATTTCCACCAAAATATGGAAAAGAGAACGGGGATTTTTTTCACCACAGTATGTTGCAAGTTGTCATCAATTTTGTATTTATCTTGGAAGAAATTATTCCAAGTAATGAAACTCTTACATTTTGGCAGAGAAAATGACATTGATTGCAAAATGATGGAGTGTCAAAATGTTTCACTGTCAGAAGATAAAGGGCAGGGCACCAATGCTCCTGCTTGGAGCTGATGAAATCCCTCAAGTGAGGTTGGACACAATCACTGACAAAACTTGGTTTTTCTCCCAAAGTTGCTTCTGCAGTTTCAGTTTTAAGTACAATTACAGGACTCCAGCTTCCATTTGAAGTAGAATGGCTCCTTCTCTACAGGCTTCAAACTTGGTCAAGAAGTCCAAGTGGAGCCAAAGTGGTTTCCAGGTTGGATTAAATTTAATTTGGATGGTGGCTTAAATTAAAACCTGCAAAAATTTGCAAACAACTCTCCTTTTCTCCACATCCACTTTCTATACTGGTGTTCAAGCTGTGGCTGAGTGTTTGACTCAATAGCTGTCCCCTCTGAAAGCACTGCTCTCCAAAACGTCCTAATGACATGATTTTAAAAGGTTGGTAATGTCATTCTGATACTGACAGCCTTACTGTTACTCTGAAGTTGGTAAAACATTAATCCTTTGCTTTCCATCCATTTGTTCCTGCAATGTATAAATGAATGCTCATGCAGAATAAAGTAATTAAATGGCAACACACAGAACTCTGTGGTATAAAACCACTGCTAAGTTAAAACCTTTTACTGTGCTCCTACAAAAGATTAAAAGCATTTCCTCACTTCAAGAACAGAAAGTGGGACATTGCTCAAAAAGGCAGCATTAAAGACAGAACTTGATTTGAAGTCTTTCCCAACCAAGGGGACTTAAAACAACACTTTTGAAGGGTAAAATCCATTTAAAAAGTAAGGAAAGCTTTCAGCAAAAGTTTTAAGTATGATCTGAATACCTTTGGAGTGAAAGAGAGGATCTAGAAAGCCCTGTACGTTATTCCATGTGCTCCTGCTACGCTTTGGTAACCAACATGGAATAGCATCTATTCCATACTATTTCCAAGCCATTTTTAAAAGTTTTACTACTATTTCTATTTTAGGTCTGCCAAATAATGTTAGAAGCTATCAGCGTGCAGATCACTTAGGACTTTGCAATAATGATATGATTTGGATCATAAACAAATTAATGTGTTATGTGACATCAGAATCAGAGTCAGAGCAAATGAACTGTGGGAATGGAAAACACCTGGTTTGGGCCAGAGCTCAATTTCACTCATTTCATGCTGCTGCTGTTTGGCATTCATTCCATTGTTTTAGAACAGAGAATATTTAATTCCTTCCACAACACTCCTCACACTATCTGAATGCCTTTCTATCCACAGTGAATTCATTTTCACAAGACTCTCAAAAAGTAGAAAAAAGCAACATTATCTTTAGTTCCCAGATGATGAATTGAATGTCTTCTGGAAACAAACCTACATATCTGAGTTCTAAGATAGCATCTTCCCCTGCAGGATCATCCTTCCCCTCAAAAATAATTTCTTGTTAAAGGAGAAAGAGATAAAGGGAGCATGAAAAAGTGTATTGCACAGTTCTGTGGGGAACCAAATACTATAAAAATTAGAATGATGTAGTGCTTTGGAGGGATTGTTGGCTGCTCTTAAAAATCTGATCAGTCTTCTATGATTGGTATAAATTGTCCTTATTCCATCTCCACTGTGTGCAAACACACAGAAATCACAGAAAAGGTTAAAAACCCAATCTTGCCTTTAAAATATTATCTAATGCAAAATACCTGGTTAATTAATACCTAACAAATTAAAGACTTCCATGGCATAATACTCAAAGTATGGCATGTGTTCTCCTATTGATAAAATCAGTAGAAAACTACCCTACCTCAGTTTTGCAGATGTATTTAAATGAAAAGGGACACTGATGCAGGCTCATTTCTGAAATTAGTAAAAACTTTAAAAGAAAAAGGAAGTAGGTGTCTTTTTGTGATAATAAAATATTTCTGTGATCAAAGCAGAGCTGAGATGCAGTTCAACATGAAGAGATGTTCCTAGGAAAGTATGTACAACTAGTATTTTTTTCCAGTTCTTAAAAAAGAGCATTTTTGAAAAGATTAAGCTTTTAGTCACAAATTGCTTCATTTGAGAGGGAAAAATACCTATAATTAAAGACAAAGATTTATTTTTATCATCTGATGGCGACTAAATTCTGTTTAAATCTATGACTGACTTAGATTCAGGCACATTATTCTTAAAGCCAGTAGCACAGGTTTGGAGAGCTAAAATGCAAAAATGCATTTCAGCCAGTGGAATTATACCAGGATTGTGTTTGTCCATTTTACTTTGACTTCTCTGCGTTTATGACAGCAACTTTATGGCAGCTGAGAAAACCATACATATTATAAGATATATAAACATGCCTGAATGGAATTCATTTTTTGATCACAGTACCTACAAATTCAATATTTCCCTGTACAAACAGCTGTTTCTTTAATTTAAAAATCTTGTTTATTTTCTTTGAAAAATAGGTAATGCCATTTCAGGGAATACAAAAATCTGAGTTTTTCAACTCACCAATTATAAAAGTCTGAGGGAATTTCCAGGCTTTCAATAATAAACAGTCAATTACTAAAAACACAATTTTGGGCTTGAGATAGATAAAGAAATACTGCTGGGGTGAAACTGAATAAAAACAGAAGGAAAGCTGAGCATTTAAACCCATTTCTGAACTGTTACTTCCTGAAAACATCCCTGCTTCAGGAGAGCAAATGACCCAGCACCTCTGACAGTCCCAGCTTAACTGCTGTGCTGTACAGGAAAGCTTTCCTGAACTGGATACTTGGCAAGTTTGCATTCACTTTTACAAAGAAAAACCTCTCTGTCAGATAATCAGGCTGAGAATTTCCCCCAAATGAGGGCATTGTCCATATTTTGCAGAAAATATGGAAATTTGTGTCAAAGCTTCACCATTTCAGGGTGGTGATTGCACAGATGTCAGCTGACATTGTGTGTTTTAAAATAAGTTTTCTGAGGGTGTTACAGGAATTATAACTCCTGACTTTTGGAAAAATTACTAGGATGGGATGCAAAAAGAAGTGTGTTCATTGTTAATCTGGGTTTATATCGCAAAAGCATGGGCTCGCTTTGCATTAACAACTTCTGCATTCCTGTCCCACAGGGCTTCCTTTCACTGGGGCGGAGGTTTCAGGAGGTGAATGTGGGCTGAAATTGATAACAGAGCTGTTGCTAACGGCAACATTAAAAATCAGATGTGCTGGTTTATTTCCATGAAGGTGCAGTTACACAATCTGGGGTGCTCCCAATAAAGCAATAATTCATGTTTTGCACAGTATAAAGCTTAGCAGTGTGTGTTAATGAGCCCTAGGTATGCTCTGAAGATCTGAGCTCTCATTTTCTCTGCCAGAGCAGATTCCTTAGAAAAGAGTCTCCCTCAGGAATCCAGTTCTTGATTGCATGTTGATTTTCTATCCCACACTTTGCTTCGTTCTACATCGAATGCTTTGCTGTCTCCAGCACTACAGAAACACTCTGGGATCCCAAATTACTTTGCCACACCCAAGGGAAAAATCCTTTTACTACAGTTCAAAATGCCTGCTTTTAAAAGGGGATCAAACTAGATTTTGGAGCTGACCTTAAATGTTGTAACCCCCACCCTCTGCTTAATAGGTTTATCCAACACACACCCTTTTGACCTCCTCCTGTCTCAACTTTGCCAATTCCATTCGATCCTTTAGGCTAACCTAGCCTTTACACCTAAGTGCTATAAAGCTACTGCTATTTTAAACTCTTAAAAAGATTGGACACTAGAAAAGAAATGGGGGAAAAAAGGCCCTTGACACCAATCCAACACATTCTGTGCGCAATAAAGCAGCTGTATGCAACTGAGTGGCAAGACAAAACCTGCATTCACTAAACATAAAGATAAAAATGGTTTAAATCACTAGGTTCACTCATCAGATGCATATCCAGGTAACTACAGCTTTTTTTTTTTTTTTTTGCTCAGGCTCCTTGAAATAGTTTCAGAACAGTCAGGGATGAAAGCATTGAGACAGGCTCTTGGGCATGCTAGGAATAAGTGATATTCAGCTGCTTAAATAGCAGCAGGAAAGCTCAGGAGAAGGCTGGGTCTGCTCTGAGAAGCAGCCCAGGGAATGGGGGCACAGAACAATTCTGTCATCTGCTAAATGCTTGCACTGAGACTCCAGGCGTCACAATTATTCTTCCAATGCTTTGCTCACACATTAGCTAAATGTAGGAGCTTGAGCAGAGGAGAAATMATTATTTGGCTAATAGCAAGGGGTTTTAAATAAGACCAGCAAATTGGCTCAGGAGGTGAGCTTTCCTGACCCTTGATAGCACTTTGACAAATCAATGTAGGAGTTTTATTCCATTCAGGATGTAGAATAAAATTTTCTAAATGTGCTTTAGCTGCTGTACAGAGGCAATCACAACAGCTTAATTTCCCTTCAGTAAAGATAACGTGCCTAAGCCATCCTTTACCATTTCTTACAAACAAACAAACAAAAACCCCAAAAAACAAACCCCCAAAACTTACCAAAAAGCCCAGAATAAATATAGCTTTTTAGCAAGTTAAGGAATCAAAAATCCATATTTTCTGTAGTCTGGAAATGAATATTCTTTCAGGGAAATCACCCTGCCAGCCCCCAATACATCCAGTAGAGCTCTGCCCATGAGCCCTTCTTCTGGCACAGCACAGCCTCACAGCTCATGATGCTGTGACATTCACCTGCTTCAGGGTTTAATGACCAGAACACCTGGGGCTGGGATGTGGGATAAAGTCATCTACATCTCTGCCAGGACTCAGGAGAGCAGGGCTTTAAGGGGAATGTCAGGAACCTCTCCAAGAAGTGGAGATGTTGCCATGTTTCCCGCCAGGGGCTGCCTTTACCACCCCCTTCCCTTGCAGCTCCTTTGCCCTTGGAAAGCAGCTCTGTGTGCCCTGCGTGACTCCTGGGGCTGTCTCTGCATTCCTCCACAGGGAGCAGCTCCAGTCTGACAGCCCTGATTCTGCTGGTGGACTTTACATCTGCCTCAGCTTTGCTTCTGCACCACCGTGCGTGAGGACAGACAGACAGAGAGAGGAGACTGCACTGCCCAACCTGCAGGTAGCACTGGCTTTCAGGGCAGTGGGGAGCTTTTGTTTTTCTCTGACAAGGAACTCTCCTGCCTTGTTTTCCAGCAAGGATTTTCCAGGGGGTCTTTTTTGGAGCCTGTGGCTCAGTGGGAGCCTCTCCCTGATGGTTTTCTCTGACCCCATCCTGGTGCAGTAAATATTTAGGTGGGCTTTGTTAAACCACTGGAGCAATTTATCATTGAACCTTGTTAATATTGTTGCTTCTCTCTTGCAAGAAGTGCATCTCCCCATCCACAACACCAGGGGCAAATCCAGAAACTGAGACTGGCCCTGAAAATTTCCTTCCTGCTTAGAAATTTCAGTGGTCTGAGCAGGGGGAATATTGTCATCCATCTGGGGGGGTTCACCCTTGCTTCCCAGCTGTTAAACAGCAGGGAAATGGCACTTTGTTGTGGATTTGTTTGGGGTTTGAGTGTTTGTTGGTTTGTTTGCTGGTTTTTGAAAGCTGCTTAGCACTAACTGTTCTCCCAGAGCAGTGTAGGAAGTGAGATGAAGGATATCTCCCTACCTGTTGCTTAAAGAGCTCCAAGTATCTTTACATCAGTTAATATGACCACATTTTCCATGTGGCACTGAGTAGAATTAATATTAAAAGAGGAATTACATAATTCAGCATTAAATACTGCAGGAGATGCTACTAGAGTGATGTCTGCACTCAATAAAATTGACATACGAGGGAAGAATTATTAATTCCACTGTAGAAAATACTGTTTGGGTTCCTATTTGCTTATTTAGAAATGCCAAAACAGAAGAGAAAACTAGAAGTTAAACCCTGGAGCCACAATGCTGCATGTCACCATGTAGTAACCAGACATAAATGGTTGATGTTGTCTCTGTTGTAAGCCAGACATGAAGAAAGGAGTTTGTCTTAAAGAAGATCTCTAAGGTGCTCTGGAAAAGCCCATGCACATAAAATTGCTGAGTGCAGCACTCATGTAGTTATTTTACTATTAGAATAGTTCTAAGTTAAAGACCACAAACAGAGGCTTACACTCTAAAAGCAGGTATTTGCCATGTTGCACTGTACTCACAAGGTTAACTCTAAGAAATTAATGAGAAATAATTAATGACAAACCTCACTGCAGTGAGGTCAGGATAAACCTAAGTATTTCAGTTTTAGCTGTGAGATACCAAAGACTGGTAGGGACACGCCCCAAGGCTGTTACCTCAGCTAAAAATGCTCATTGTGAGGTGCATCCTTTTGTTATTTCAGTGGTTGTTTTGAAATCTTAAATTTCAGAGTTAAAATTTCAGTTTAACTCTGAAATTTAAACCTAATTTCAGAACATCGGCTTTAGAAATAAGCATATAAACACTGACCTGCTTATATGCTTATTTCTAAAGCTGATGTTCTGAAATTAGGTATAAATTTCAGAGTTTAGCTGTTAACTATGTTATCATGAAATGACATAATGCATTCTTATGCCACGAAACAGGCATTTTAAATATTGCATGGTTTGTTCAGTCCCAAAAAAGCCACAGTAATTACATATTTAATAAACCTTGGTAGTTCTCATTCCCACAGTAAAGTACATAAGTCTATAGTACTGTTGTGATCATCTCATTTTTATTCCTTTAGGTCTTTTCTAGTAACTCTGTGACCAGGACTGTCCAGGGTTAGAACTGTGCTCAGTTCCCTTAAATCAGGGATACCATGTACAGTATTTTCCTTCATCTTTTACTTTTATTTATTTTTCTAAATAAAAATAAAAATATAAATTAAAAATAATATAATATAAATAAATAAAATAATAGAAATAAAAATAAAAAATCAGGGATACCATGTACAGTATTTTCCTTCATCTTTTACTTTCTCTCCCTCACATCCTCTCTCATACCAGGCTCCTGCTGAGGGATTTCCAGAAGAACACTGAACACCATCATTATTCACTATTTTATTTGTACAGACTGCGCCACATTGAAGTCCTAGTTCGAGGTGTTTGGCCACTTTATTAAAATCTTTTGCTATCCCTTGAAATAAAATTAGATTGTTTTCTTTTAATTAATCTGCAAAGGGATTAGAACAGCCACCTTATTGAAGGGCAAACTTCCAAAGGAGTTCATAATTGCAGCAGCAAAGCCTGGTAAATGCCATATCTTATTACCAAGGCAGTGCTTGGACTCTCTCCACTGAAGTGGCCTTAAGAACATATCACCCTATGGCTAATCAGAATGAATGTTTTCAGCATTCACGTTTCCAATGCAAAAGCACCCAAAATTCACAGGGTTGTCCCTTCCTGCCTTCTCCTGACACTGCAGTTGCACACTGAAACAAACTGATGGAAATGTTCTCTCAGAAGAGAACTGCTGAGTGGTTGCACCACAGTAAATGGTGGGAGTCTATTAAATATGCAATTACTGCCTCATTCTCTCAAGTCTTACGAGCCAATTAATAGCACTTTTTATTTTCATGGCACCTTGCCTCAAAAAATATTAAAATGCTTTTAAATGACAGAGTTCTGGAGCTCTCCTGTCGTGCACACAAACTAGAGAAAAGGTGGCAGAACAAATACACCAATTACAGCTCAGGAGGTATTTTTTCCAAGCACCCTGACAAATGTTTGTCTGTCTGACTGCCAAAGCCACAGCACTGACCTCAGCACCATGATGACACCACAGGCTTTGCCAGAATAAGCCTGACAATGACACTGTCCCTGTTCTGATGTGAAAAATCTGAAGAAGTGACACAGATAATCCATCCACAGGTAAAGGCAGGGACACCAAACTTTGTCTCCTACACTGAATGAGTTCTTGCTCCACTTTCTGAAAGCCAAAGCAGCTACATGCAAACATGGCACCATTCACAATCAATGTGAATTTGTGGTTAAAACATTGATTAATCCAGCAAGCACAATCGAGTTGTCTGAGAAACCCATTAACTACATTAATTTTGTGTAAACCAACAAACAACTAAGGGTAATTTATGGCTCAAACCACACTTTCATAAAGCCAAAATCCATGTAAAACCAAGCTAAAAGGCACAGCTTTGAAGAAGAAATGGATTTCCTTTGATATGTACCTGGCTAGAACTGGCTTATGAAGCAGGACACTTGTCTAAGGAAGGGACAGGAAAATTTTAAACATTTCCTTTCCCCCATTACCATCCAAAGAGTTGGACACCTGCTATCTCTCATCATGTTCTTGGTTCACTGCATTATAATCTAGGCTTGAAAAAAAGAAATAGCCTTCAAAAAAATTCTTTCCAACTATTAATTCACCCTCATCCATCTCTACCCCAGTCAGAAAACAAGTGGCCTTTTGCCACTCCATTCTGTCTTGACATTCAAAGTTTTCTGCACTCCAGTAGACTTCCTACAGTGCTGTTTGCTAATATAAAATCCAAACAGAGGACACAACATTTCACATGAACTTGGTAAATGAAATCAAAGAGAAGATAGAATATGATCTAGAAAGAAATCCTACAGTCAGGGAAAAACAAAAAATCCAATCTCCAGTAAGATCTACTCTGATGGTCAGGAAAATCTGCAAAACATCTTTAAAGTCTGGGACCTTAGATCCAGTACTCCATGCTGATGAACAGTTCCTGCTGTCTCACATGGTCTTTCTCCCTCACTACCGAGCTGATTAATTAATTAATTAATTAAACACAGTCAGTGTTCAAACTTCAGAATTACCTGAAATTTTAAGCGCTATCTCTTCCTGTAGACTTTCCTCCCATCAGACAAACATTTGTGAAAACTCTGGGAACAAAACCCACTTCTACTGAGCCAAGGTTTAATGCTCTGAACCACCCAGCTTCAATTTCTCCAAAATGTTCTGCTCATTTTAGAAATGAAAGCAAATCTCCTTCTCAAAGATCTGAAAAGATACCAATTGCTCCCAGGCTTACACCTTATCAATTATTCATTTTCTGAGTCAGAATTGCTCTGTACAACAGGCAAGAACATTTGAAAAGCCAGATATGGTTCATGAATAATGTTAGTTTCATTCTGAAATAACTGGATTATACAAAAGTTATTACTCTTTTTGAAGAAGGTGCTACATGCTATAAGCATGACCAGGTGAATCTGAATTTAACACTTTATAAGATATGATCAGACTTCTGAAGTAATTAGGATTTCTTACTTTCCCCACCTGTTTTATGTGTAGTTCTTCATACTTTTTCCAGGGGCAGGGATCTCTAAACTGCTCTGAATGCCTCTCTCTTCCTGACCAGTCCCAACTGTATCAATCTTCTCAAAGACTTCTCTTAATCACTGCTTCCTGTGGCTCCGCAAGAAATTACAAAAAGCCTTAAGCATTTACAGTTTCTTTTTCTACTTTCAGGTCCACATTTCTGCTGCTTTGTTGTGCACAAGTTTTCTACAATAAATCACCCAGGCATTATTGTTCCCATGTGGGCGCATGCCTTTCATTTTTGTAAACTAAAATCCAACCATCTTATTGACTGCAGCTGCTTTTAAATACACTTTGGTGTCAGCAGTGATTTACTTTTTAATTATTTTATTTTAGATGAGTGGTCCTTTTGTTTTTCTAATAGCTGCTTTAAAGGCAGTGTTCAAATAAATGAAACTTCAGCATCTGAGCAGGGAAAACAAGCTAATTCACAATTCCTTAATGAAAGAATTTCCTACAACATTCTTGATGAAAATATCACCACACTTCCCAAATGTTTTACATTTCAATGGGATGATAAAGGGCATCATTTCCTTGAAGTGGGTCCTAGCTGAGCATTCTTGGGAGATTCTTGCTAAAAAGACCAGCAGGGACTGTGCAAAGATTATTTCTGTCTCTTTTCCAAAAGCCTGAGAGACTGCTTTACTGTTTTTTTTTATTTAAGCCACAAAGCCAAGTCCTGAATCAAATGCTCACCTAAATTAAAGACTAGGGATTGGATCTTAGGAGAAGGTCCTTTTTTGGCCTCTGATATACGTATGCAATTTGTCTGCAGGAGCACATTTATGCTGCATCTGGGGAAATATTGAGCATAGAAGTAAGCTGGTATTTCTCCAGGGAGAGATTATAATCAGTAAAAACAAAAACATCACAATCCACTGCAAAAATGCACTCTAGGCAATGGAAGGGGGAAGCAAGAGTACATTGGTGAATGTGGAAGGTTCAGGTTTATCCATGTTCTGTTAAGGTGATTTTAGGAAATACTTCATGAAAAAATATCCTGGGAATGCACTGCATATTGTTCCTTTCACATGTACATGAAGTATCAGATATTAAAAATATTTATGTAATTCTATGAAACATTTAATGCACTTTCATGACACAGAAATTTTATGACCATGAATGATAAAACCATCCACCAGTTTCAGGTTAGGTAATTGCTTTCAGTTTCTGTGCTACTGGCCACTGTTAACCTGGCTGAACAGAGAACAAGGTATTGTACATTTTTTGCAAGTTTTTCTTTTTTAATTGAATGTGCAGAACTGAAAAGTAGCCAAATAAAACTTGTGGCCACTGTTTCTTCTGATTTCAGATTTAAATATTTATCTGCATTTCTGAGGACAGAATATAACTTTTTTAATTAAAGACAAGAGGTCAAGCATTTGTTTTTGCTGTGATCCCTCATTAGTCTTGAGCAGGGAGTTCTTAAAGAATTCAATCTTACAGAATTCCGACTCTGCATGTTTTGGGTTTGCATCTGTTTGCTTACCTAGGCAAACAAGGGGAGAGATATTTAGGGCCTCCATCACTCTGCAGCCCACAGGAGGCTTCATGTAACCTTCTCAGCGCCAGCATTTCAGAATCTCTACCACCTACATTCCACTTAATTCCATTATCTTAACAACAACATTAGCTTTGATGTGTCACAGGAGCCTCTAGGGCCTATAAATGACTTATGAATTAATTATCAGAAGCATAATCAGTAAAAAAATAAATTCAAACTTAATGATTTCTCATTCTAATCCATTAACATGCTGGGGGGCGGGGGGGGGGGAAAGGACATTCAGCAAGGTTTCATGGCCATGTTCACAGATTTTTATGCCAGAACTACACATTGGAGGTGAAAAAAGAGCTTTACAGTGAATACAGAATTTCAGTCACACAGATTTATGATGAATGCCATAATGAGGGATTGTATTAAAGTGAGACAAACACATCAACAAAATGCCATGGATTTTTTTGCTAGTAATGTCACAAAGTCAAAGGCAGGATCTTATCTCTGTGTTTGAAAAGTTTCTGGAGCATTTTGGGCTCCAAGCCTAACAAAATAAAATGGATGTGTTAAGCAGCTCACAAGTGTTTGCAACTTTTGTGCATTTTGATGGTCAGGTTCCACATCATGGTCACCCATGATATTTCAAGATCAAAGAACCATCTAGGTGGATGTATGAAATTGAAAGAGATTTGTAACCAGAAGGTTAAGAGCTATGGCAGATTCTTGAAGATCACATCCCATTCTCCCTTTTAGTAGGCCACATCTGGATGTTCTGAAAAGCTGCAAAAATGATTTCACCTCCATTCATTTAGAGAGGAAAAGAAGAAAAAGGAAAAATTCAGAGACGTACTGAGGTTATTGCTGACATCTGTCTCAGAAAATTTTAAAAGGGAGAGAAACAGTGGATCCATTTAGTTCACAGTGACGCCTGGGAAATATATTGCTATGGATTTCTGCAAGTCAAAAAAGGACCATTCATGAAAGAGATTGGGAAAAAGGCACAAGAGTCTTCAGCCTCCTAATTGGAGAGCCAGTTGCAGTGGGACATGCTGCCATCTATTAGTCTGACTTGCAGATATCCCAGAAGACAAACCAAGTCTCAGAAGACACATCTAACAGGAATCACTGTTAAAGTCACTCAAAAATTTACATTTGCTTGTATTTTGACATAAGGCCTATGGGTGCACCTCTGCTCTCTTGACAAGCAAGAGGCTCATCATTGTAGAACTTCCAGTATTTATTGTGTTTTTCCAAATACTTTGTAGAACCTCCAGTATTTATTGTTTTTTTTCCAGGCTGTGAAACTGAAATGCCTTACAAGTAATTTGGCCTTGGAAAACCCAGTTTTTAAAATCACCACAAGCTGTTGCTGCTATTAATAAGGTGAGATTGAAGGAAGTCCAAGATCGTTATTAGCTTGCAATGCTGGAAGGTGGGATTTTCCATTTTAGTGGGAGATGGCTTTTCTTAAAATAACTTCAGTGAAAATAATCAATTGCTTTTTCATCTTTGGAGCATAATTTCTTCTGGAATACATTATACCTTCAGGAGTCATTCTGTTAAACAAAACACCTGAAATAATCCCCTACTGAACGCACCCCACTGATTTCCATCTGGCTCGGCAGGAAGCCGGTGGCTGGGGGTATGTAGGACAATCTCCTCTCAGCAATGGCAGCTAATCAATTAGCATGGAGCTGGTTAACACCTTCTGCAGGCTTATCTCCTCATCCACACATTGCTTCTGCAACCTCTGCCTCAGGGGTGAGCTGTATTTTATCTCGTGGAGGCAAAAAAGGACTTGTTCTCATCAGTGTGTGCAGGGTTCCAGAGAACTAAAATTCAGTAAGAGCTAATTTATCTAAGTGTTTGACATTTCTTGGCTGTTTTGTAAGTGAGGGCCCAAGCACAATAAAGAATATAATATTGTTATCTGGTAAGAACTTGTCATTTATTCATTATACTCTCATATCTGTGAGGCAAAGTTCTTGTCATAAAGTTCTTATTGTCTGGGGAAGGGAGAAGTGACTCTTGAATTACAGCTGCTCTTGTGCAGAATAATGTGCAGTATAGTACTTCTAACACATTGCCTTAAAAAGCAAATAACCATCCTAACAGCTTGAGAGATGATTTTAGAAGAACCAGATCTCTATTTAATGAAATAACAGAGCACTAGCCATTAATAGTATTTAAAAGTTAGTACTACTGATATAATTTGGCTATTTCATCTATAAAACATAAAATAAACTTCTCAATAACACATTTTAACCTGCAGTTAAAGTGCTGTAATTTCCAACGTGCATTCAGCCAATCTGCTGTGTAGCATAAACACGTAATTTTATCAGGAATTACAGCATATGTGAGTGTTTTTATTGAATTGTTTGTATAAATAGGGCTCTGTTTACACACACATGATGGTATTTCAAACAATAATGAACAGAAAATGCTTGGCTTCCTTTCTACTATATTTCACATAAGAACTGTATACATGTCTTCCTTCAAGTATTTGCCTTTCTTTACGTATTACAGCAAGATTTTTGTGGTTTTCTTTTTTTTCCAACTGAACATTTATAAGAAATTCCTTCTTTTGCTATGGGAGCGTGGAAAACAGCATGCAAGAAAACAGGAAGACAAGTCTTTATATCAGGTGAGACAGAAGAAGGTGTAGGTATGATTTTTAAAGAAATAATTTAAAAATATATTTATTCAATGAACACATTGAATCAGTGAACATCAAGATTTTTCTACTCTAAAATATAAAGATGCAGCTTGTGTATCTACAGTTCAGATCTGCAAGTCCTGGTCTAGTTTCTGCAGATCCTAAACCCACAGATAATCAGTGCATGAAACAGAGGTGCAAAGATATACTCACAGGAGGCACAAGACTGATAACTGAGACTTGGAAATGGGCTCTTATCACTCTTGGTAGCATTTTTATGGGATGGCACTCCAAGGCAGGAGGATGCCACCACTGATCCAACTCTCTGATTGCCTTGACCCCTCTCAGGTTGTGCTGTCATGGAGCTCAGGCTCAGACACCCCCAGGGCTCCCAAGTGACTGAGTCGTGACAACATTGCAGGAAAAATAAGAAATATTCACACAAGACAAAGAAGAAATATTCATATGCAATTACACTAATTGAATAAAAGAGATCCAAAAATGAAAATCAATATGCCAGTGCTCTAAGGCAGAGTAAGAACAGAAGTTTTAAGGGTGCAGATCTCTCTCTGCTGCTGAACAAAGACAACTGGAACAGGGATTTCCAGGAGGAGTGGATCTGACCTGGGAGGCTTGTATAAACATGCCACATGTAGTGGTTATCAAAACAACATTGTCAGCTGGAATTAACCCTGATAAATTCCACTGCCTTTATCTGTGGAGCCTCATTCCTGTTAGCAGGTTTTCAGTTTTGAGTATGTGCTGCAGTGCAGAATAAAATGTGACTTCCTTCTTTTTGTTTTAGATACTTCCAATAGCATTAAAAATGCTATCCCTGCTACCTTGCCTGAGCTAATTAACATCCCAAAACATGACGAAAACACCCCAGCATGGGTACATTAACCAGATGGTATTTGGTGTACAGCAACCTGTTGTACATTTGCCTGATACAAGAACAAGCAAGTCTTTTGTTACTGAAATATTCACATCCTAAGCAAAAAAATCACTGCTTTATCCCATAATACTGCAGTGATTAACATTAATTACTTTCACAGGTTGTATGAGAGACATAGCAACTCCATCTTCCTGTTTCAGTATTCTTGTCTACTGCTTCATGTGCAGGTTTACCTGTTTCATTACTCCCCTTTTCTCACCATTTATTTTTAACATCCTGTTGATTTTTCACTTGATAGCTGCCTAGGGCATGGATTATCTCTGTCTTGCATGCCTATAAAAATATAACACATCTATACCTAGAAGCCCTGATCAGGTCTTTAAGGCACTGCTGCAACAGCAAAAATCAATAATACTTGGTGTAGCGGAAATAAGAGAAGGTTTCTATATGTGAAACCATTTAGGAATTAATGGCCTTGTAGGTATGGCAACACAGTTCCTTCCTAATTCCCTTGCTTTGTCCCTGTTGATTGTCCAACAGGATTTAAGCTGAGGGGCAGGTGATGGCTTCCTTCTGCAGGATAAATTAGTTTGTGCACATCTCTTTGCTGCCAGAGGCAACCAACTTTAAAGCCAGTTTGGGGATTCATGCACGAGGCTGCGACCACCAAAGAGCAGGAGAGAGACACACAGTGTGTGTTTCAATGCACAGAACCTGGCTTTGGTCATCCTTAGTCCCTGACTAAACTCCTGTGGGTTTGGAGTCCTCTCAGGTCACTGCAGGCAGCCCATGGGGTGCCCAAACCACTGTTCCTGCAGAGAAACCTTCTCTATGTGCCTTATTCCCCCACCACATTCCTCAGCCACTGCTCAGCAGTCCCCTGTGTGGACAGAGGGATTTTCAGCCAGCCTAGCCCATCAAAGCGGACCTTGTGCTGCTAAACACCAGAAATTGGGACTGGCAGAAAGGGTGAGACACTCACACAATGAACACAAGATTTTGCTGCATCATCTAAAGCCACAACCACGTGCTGCTACCAGAAGTGACAGATTCCTGTCCCAGAACACTGAGGGAGACAGGAGCAGAAAGAGAGGAGAAGAGCACATTTGGATTAAGGCAGTACATCAAAGCTATGTTAAGGCAATATATTATCTTTTCATAGTGCAGCCTGTTATTCCTTGTTAAGTGGTGCTCACAGCAGAACAGGAAATTTGGAAAAATGTCCAAGACACGGGGACAGTGTCAGGAGTGACAAGTTCCTGTCCCAGAACCATGAACACTGAGGGAGACAGGACTAGAAAGAGAGGAGAGAGAAGAAGAGTACATTTGGGTTAAGGCAATATGTTACATTATCCTTTCGTGGTGCAGCCTGTTATTCCTTGTTAAGTGGTGCTCACAGCAGAACAGGAAACTTGGAAAAATGTCCAAGACACTGGGTAAATCAAGGGTTAATACCATTACAATTTTCCAGGGAAACCATGCTAATTTACCGAAATCAAAAGAGATTGCAGAAATACATATTTGTTTTGATGAATTCCTTGATGAATTCCCTCCAAACTCGGGCAGATTTCTGCTGGAAATTCACTCTGTTTCCCATCTAGAAAGCTGCTTGGGGAGCTGGGACCTCATTTAATTTGCTCAGGGCTGCTACTGAAAGTCCTTAAAGCCCAGGAGCACACTGCATATGCTCCTAACAGGGACTCAGCTCCTCTCTCCAGCCATGACTTTTGGGATTGTTTGGCTCCTTGCCATGGAGTTGAAATGAGGTTGATCCTCTGGCTCTCCAAGCTGCCTGCTGGCTGTGGCACCGTAGTGGTTTTGGTTTGTTAATTTGACATTTTTTGGTTGATGTATCAATGAGTATGGTGGGTTTAGTCTTGGATACATGTTAATGTATTTATTACAATGTATTTATTTATTTTTTGCTGTGATATAGGATTAAGAGAAAGGTCAAGTAGGTTTAAAATTTTATAAGAGTATAAAGAAAAATTTATCAATAGTAAGTAAGAGTAATAGGAATTAGAATAAAATTTTTAGACTTAAAATTTTAATTTTTAGATTTAAAAGGATTGTTCAGATTTTTTCATCTTTAACAGATATTTTTCACAAAAACATATACAACCTTCTAATAATTAAACCCATTACATTATTTCTATAAACACCTCCCATATTAAACCACCACAGGCAGCTGCCCAGATGAGCAGCCTGGGGAGTTGTGGGCTTCTCGCAACACTGGGAGCCTTGCCTGAATTTGGGGCTCCTCCATTTCCCTGGCCAATTTCCCAGGAGTTGAAGACAGCCATCACTGTCTCATTTTTTTGGGAAACAAGCATGCAAACAAAAAAGCCCCACCACAGAACAGCCCCACAGAAGTGGAATGAATATTCCAGTCCACTGGAAATGCAAATATTGTGCTGCTGGACATTGATGTGGCTGCCTTGGGCTGCCTGGTTATTTTAGGCCACTCTGAGTTCAGTCCCTACTCCAATGGCCCATGGATGTCACAGTGAGTCAGGCTTTTATGACTGGGTGAGCTAAAATACTTGAGATGCTGGAGGAGCATCTTCAAATGCTTCACACATTTCACAAAATCATACAAAAAATGTACTTAGGAATGCCCCCTCTTTAAAAACACTACCCTGCCTCCATATATCCGTAGCTTATTACTGTTGATGAGGAGATTAAAATGCAAAAAGAGCTCTTATTAAACAGAAAATGTAGTTTGGCTCCATCCTKAAGCAAATTAGCACCCTAAATAGGATTTCTAAGTGCATTTTAAAGAGAAACAGCTGTTATTAAGGCACTAGATATTTTGGCTTAAAATTGACTAAAAAGTAGGCAATAGTCTCATTTAAATAGCACGCAAAAGAGATGTGGGAGGCAGGATGATTATCTATATTATGCATGACTGAAAAGCAGGCTCCATTTCTGTCTCTTTGTGCATCTAAATAGTGTGGAGACACACAATTAGAATGATGCACCAGGAGGAGGTGTGAGAGTGGCCTTTCTTTGGAAGCTCTGTGGGGTTTTTCAGAAGCATGTGGCTCTGCCTTGCATGAAGAGTGCACCCTGCCAACCAAGCCAAATTTCATCTCCCCTCAGCCAAATTTCATATACCCATATCCAAGTGGTGCCAAGCACATTTCTGGCTGGGGGTTTTTGAATAACCCCTACTTGTAAAAAAAAAAATTAAAAAAAATTGCTCTTGACTTCTGCTGATATATTCTGCTGAACTTAAACCCAGCAATAACTGAAATCTAGGGTCATGGCAATTCTGAAGAAAAATGCCCTTAAATTAAGCAATGACTAAAGATGACCTTAAAAAATCCCTATAAAACCTAATATGGGTTGAGTACAATTCAAATTGGGTTGAATACAATTTAAGCCAAATAATTTTCAGTACTTAACCCCACAGAGTCAATTTTCTTGATATGTTTGCAGCAACGGGGAGTTCATACACATGTAAATAATGCTATTTGTATGGTCAGGTTATATGTAAGCATGTGGAAATTTACCTGAAAATCCGTCCCTTAGAGAATGAGTTAGTTAAATAAAAAGATGTGTGAACTCTGCAGTTGGGAGCACAGATTTCCTATGAGTAAAAATCTTGACCCAAAGTATTTCATAATTTTCATATTGGAAAATTTTGTACTGCATCCCTCTGCCATGAACAAATGAAACTGTTTTACCTTGTCGGCACAGACACCACCATTTATCACATTTAAATGCAAAATCGTCTCAAAAGAAAAAGTAAAACAGGTTGAATGTTGAATAGGAAACGAGTTACATTCATAGATCCTAACAAATGTGTGCATGCTCAATGATGTTGACAGGTTTTAAATATTCAGTTCCCTCATTTGACTCCAAATCCTTCTGCTCTCTGAAGAAGAGGTAAAAAGCTTTCAGCTCTTTTAGTCTGAGAAAAAAAAATAGCTGAACTCTTCAACTTGATTCTTTTTTATTCCAACCTTTTTAAAATCCACTGAAGATTCTTTTTTTTTTCCCCAGCTGGTCATTCCCTGAGTAACAGAACACAATCTCCTCTTTGTTCTGCTGTGTGACTGATTAGGTTGTAGCTGGCTGGTGAAAATGAACATTGATTATTGCTGTGCACTGTGTTTATAGCACACTGTCCCTGCTCAGCTCCCTGTACCCACCATCCATGTGTGTCCCAAGCTATAATGATGAAAATGGATGCAGTGAGGATAAATGGCAGTGCTGTTCACACACAGAGACCTCCACAAATGAGATGTGTGTGCTTGAACTGGGCTGTCAATTAAAACATCTTGGATTCTTCCCCCTTGGCAAAGAGCTGTGCTCAGTAACATGTTTATAAACAGATTTACATAGCTTTTCATATTCTATTTTTCCCAGATGATGCAGCAAAGATTAAAATGCATTAGTGATGAGCCATACATTAAAATGAAATAAACCTCCCAATTAAAAAAAAAAAAGTAGAAAAACAAACATAATAAAAAAGCCAAAGGAGTGGAAAAAAATAAACCATCAGCCATATGCTGAGTTAGAAAATATCTTAATTGTTGGCAGCTCCTGTGACTTTGCATAATTCCTCTGACCATAACACAGCTCAGGGACATTGAGCCCTGGTTGGTCTAAGACTGAAAGACTGCAAACATCCCCCAAAGTCCTTTTTTACCCCATTTATTCCTCTTTCTGTGTGGAATGTTCTTTGCCTGCACACTCAAAACTGTAACCAAACACTGAAAGAGTAGCAAGGTTTTGAGGTTGATTTGAGTTGTATTCAACCCAAATTAGGTTTTATAGGGATTTTTTAAGGTCATCTTCAGTCATTGCTTCATTTAAGGGTGTTTTTCTTCAGACTTGCCATGACCCTAGATTTCAGTTACTGCTGGGTTTAAGTTCAGCAGTCACTTAACTGTAATGTTGATTTTTATAGTGTTTATTATGTTGTTACATTACATTAGACTGCTCTATGACAATCCCTTATTGTTTGTTACAGCATTCCAGAAACACCCCAATGAACCAAGTCTGCTTTCCAACAATAAAAAAGCTGCAGGAAGATGCTGTGCATCCATATGGACTGAGCCACCACTCACAGACAGCACTCTGACAAATATTTATAAATCAAAGTAATGGCAAAAATTTTCCAGCTGCTGCAGAAAGGCTGGCTGGTGTGAGAGGTTTTCCCTTTATTCTCTTCTGCAGTGGAATTATGTTATTTGCTAAAATCTAGGGGTTGCTACACTCTCCTAAGCACCCACAAGGCTCTTTCCACTCTGAGGATGCCAGAGCTCCTTTAGGAACCTCAAGGAGTGACCAGGTTTGACAGTTTTGGCCTGGAGTTATTGCTGATTTCTCAGCTTTTGTCACTAACAGCTTCCATTAGTTCACCTCAGAGACACTGGATAGATGGATTAATTGGGCCTTGGGGATTTTGATGGCCCTCTTTTTGTTTTTCTTTTTTTTTTTTTCAATTGTACTGATCAATGGAGTAAATTCCAGCTGCAGGGAGCAGCTGGGTTGAGGATCATTTTTTGCCTCACATAAATGACAAACCAGGAGAGCACAAAGCTTCACCACGCAGCACAGGTGACAAACTTTTAATGGACACATCCTCAAACCAGCCACCAAACACATCTGTAATGCACATCCAAAAATCCCAAAACCATCTTCTCCACAGCAGCACTTCTGAAAGTGCCCTCCCTGGTTTCAGAAAGACACAAGACTTTCTGAAGTAGCTCTCTCCTAAATGTGTGACCATGTTCACAGGGATCCGAGGATGAGGGAAGAGATGAAGGATCTGACTCCATGTTTCAGAAGGCTTGATTTATTATTTTATTATATATATTACACTAAAACTATACTAAAAGAATAGAAGAAAAGGTTTCCTCAGAAGGCTAGCTAACAATAGAGCAGCAAAGAATGATAACAAAGGTTTGTGGCTCCGACTCTCTGTCTGAGCCAGCTGGGTTGTGATTGGACATTAATTAGAAACATCCAACATGGGCCAATCACAGACCCACCTGTTGCATTCCACAGCAGCAGATAATAATTGTTTACATTTTGGTCCTGAGGCCTCTCAGCTTTTCAGGAGGAAAAATCCTAAGGAAAGGATTTTTCATAAAAAATGTCTGCGACACTAAATGTAAACTGTTCTCGTGTGTGTGAAGCCCCTCTCTTCCTGGGAACTAAAAACGACCTTTACAAGCTGCAACCATGTTTGCTTTAAATGCCTTTCTTTGTGGAATGAGCAATACAACCAGAATAGCCTCTTTTTGATACTCTGGTGAATGTGAGGTGAAAGTGGAACAATTAAAAAATGTAATTTAAAAAAATCTTCAACAAGGAAATCAGTCTTTCACCTGATGTATTTTCAGACTGCTGACTGATTTTCTGTGGAAATAATCATATTTTTAACAGTTTTGGGGTTTTGAGGTACGAACAGCCTAAAACATTATGAAAAGTAAGGCAGTCAAGACCAAAGCAATGACATTTTAGTGAAGGAAGATGTAGCTGACAGTTAATTCTGAAACTGAGCTACAGGGCTGCCATCAGGACATTACCTGGTTCATATTTCAGCAGTATTCATAAATGCCTTTAGATTATTTTCTCCCACCACAACCAATTTCTAAAAAGTAAGAGTAATCCTTTTCCATCCTTTGGAAATCTTTTGTACTCTAAGAATATAACATGCTTGGAAAAAGAGTATTAGGTGCTTGGAAAAGACAATCCTGAGAGAGACAGGAGTGGCTGGCCCATCCCTGCTGCCGCAAAGTGGGAAGGACAGGGAGGAACAGCACGTGGGTGGGAAGCACAGGCTGGAGAAATGGGCTTTATAAAGAAGTTCAAAAAATGCAAATACAAAGTCCTGCACCCTGGGAGAAACAACCCCATGTGCCAGTTCTTGGTGTCTTTTCTCCATCTGCCAAGGTCAGGATTGAAAGTGTTCAAGGCAATATTCCGTGTTCGGACTCAGCTGTTTATTAGTTCTTATCTATATCACAGACTTACAAACCCTGAGTTCTGCAGCATTTCACTAACAAGCCACAAAATGGCCCCATATTTATATCTACAAAGTCTTCTAAGGAAAAACTATCCAATATTTAAACTATACCTAAATTTTTTTCACTTTTAACCCAATAACTAAAGTCCTGCAATGTGGACTTTTTTATCCAATTACACAAAACCACCCAAACCCATGGAGAAGAAGGTGAAGAAGGACCAGCCTCTGCACTAAAACCTCCAAATTGCTTTATATATATTACTATATTCTAAAACCTTGAACTAAAACCCTAATTTTGTGACACAGGAAGAAATAATGGAAAGCATTGCTTGGAATTGCAGCAAATCTCATCCAGTTGTATTCAACTGTTGAATATAAACTAGTGCTGCTGAAAAACAAAGGACACTCAACAGCTTTAAATTCACACTTCAGCAACACAATTAATTTTCTTGTCAAGGACAGGAAAAGTGATATCAACCCAGCTGCAAGAAGGTTACAGACATAGCTGTTGTCTTATGCTCATAATTAAATATTTCATTTACAGTTATTATCAAATGTTAAACTAGAATATGTTTCTGTCAGCCTCCTCTAGGATTCCATTTAGCATGCAAAACATTTCCATCAAAAAATTTATTTCCATTCTATTGAACACAACATTTTGCCTTTAACTGAAAAGAATTCTGGTATTTTTTTAACTCTAGTGTTTCTGAATGCCTTATTCCCACACCACATGGATAGGCAGGATGGATACAGAGCACAAGAATTATTATTATTACTGATATTGATATTATTTACAGTACAGTTACACCTAGGCATCTTTGTTCTTCTCTGCCACTACAAAGACATCTTCATTTAATCTCAGGAACAATTCATGGAGGAACCTTCAGCAACAATCTGGTTTAATTTGGTGTGCAATTTGAGAGTATTTTCAATATGTTGAAGAGCTGTGAATGAGCTTTGTTCCTCAGGTCCTCAGACTACCCAAATAAAAAAAGCAGCTGGAAAAATCAATCAAGTGTAACCCTTTCTTTCATTATCTTTAATCAGAATTAACTGCTGCTCCAGATACAGGCAGAGGTTTGCACAGAAAAAGTTGTGGTTTTTTAACAGCTTCAAAACTGCAATGGTTCTTACTGAATGAGTTCCAGAAGATCCAAGAAGGGCCAATGTTAGCTGGCTTTTACCTGAATTTATTTACACTGGAAAAAAACTGAAAGATCAAATATTTCTAGCAAACTAAATTAAATTACATAAAAATTTGTCATTTGGAGAATAAGACATAAATTGTAGGTACCCCAGTACAGCTGTTTCTGCTCATATAAATTTAACAACAAAAGATACAGGCTTTGTTTTATAGTCAGAGCTTTTGAACTGACATTTTAGTGCAGTTAATTATGAATTTTTAGTTCAATTTAATATATGTTTGGTCTTGTATAAAAATTACCAGTAGAAGAGTATTAATCATGCTTAATGAACTACAGCTCCAATGGGCCAGAAAACTCATTGAAATGAAACTGGCATTGAATTTACCAGAGCTCAGGTCATTAAAATATTTGGAATTCCTCATTCTACTTCAGTACAATTTCTGTTATTACTCCCCATAAAACTCTGGTTGATCTTTAATGTGAACTACTATCCAATATATATCTCTCAGAAAAGCCTCAGATTTCAAAATCCGAGAGCTGTAAAGCACAATTCTGTCCTGATCCAGGGTAACATGAAAAAGTACCTTCCAAACTAGGGCACAGCTGCAACACCAGAGAAAAATGTATATAAATATGTGAAATCCATGTTATTTTTGATGTGTTTGAAGGCCAGACTGTCCTGGAGGTATAAATGTTTATAAATAGAGTGGAGATGTTCAAGTCAATATATGATTAAAGGCTGACTTAAGATTGCAAATCTCCAGGTAGTGGAATGTTGTTTGAGTCTCTCTTGTGCTTGTCCAAAGAATTTCTCATCCTGCATCCATCCTTTGGAGGATGTCCTGTGGGGATGAAAATCTGCTGACAGTTGTGAGGGACTGAGCACAGAATTGGTGTAGGTGTCCCTCAGGGATGGGGAATCCTAAAAGAGAATCCTCAAGCTGTTTTGAGTGTGTTGCCCAGATTATCTTGGCACTCCCAGCAGATTTCTTCTAAGAGATTACAAATATTACAAAGATCCTCTTAAAACTCCTATTAGTTTGTTTTCATGTCTTTTTATCATTGCTACTAGAAAGAAGATAATTTTAAAAAAMCATAGCAAATGGGGAGCCACATCCAGCCATTTCACCAGAGTGATGCTAATAAATTTCCTCACTATGAACATCTCATTTGTATTATTCTCTGTGCCAGATGGCAGTTTGTAGGCTATTGCACAACATAATGATCATGGAGTACCAATAGTTCAGATATTTTTACTCTAAAACTGTTGTTTTTTTTTTTTCCCAATAAGCAGCTATTCTTTCTATAGATTCCACAATGCTCCCTCATGTATTGTCTGTTCTTTCACTCCTTCATTACAGGAGACTGGTATTTGGTTGTCAAAGGAAAATGAATTTTAGCAACTGACCCCTCATGCTGTCATCAGCTGTTGTGGATTCTGCTCTCCCTTCAAAACCTTCCGCTAGAAAATATCTATATTGAGAACTGTGATAATTCTGTTGATTTAAAAGAAACCATGAAAGCTCAGAAATTGATGCAATCTGTGGGGAGGGGGAGCTTATGTTGGTTCCTTTGGCATTTTTCCTACTATCCTATCTTAAACCTTTAACTATTCCTTAACAGTGAGGAACTGATGCATGCCAAAAAAAAAACAACACCCAAAAAAAACCCAAACCAAAACAAAAAAATACCTAAAAAACCAACCAAACAACAAAAACTCCTGACTTATACAAAAAATACCCCACAAAAACCACCAAAACACAACTCACAAGAAAACCCCAACAACCCTGAGCTACCAATTTACCCAGGGAAATAACACATCTATATTTCTCACAAATGTTCTGCCAATGGGTGACTGTAAGACAACAATAAAGAGATAAGAAAGCCATCAACAAGCTGGAGAACATGAAATGGTGGCACCACTTCTCTAACACCCAGCCCATCACCAGCCCAGACCTGGCAGCACCATTCAGAGCAAAGAAATAACTCAACCCCCAGTGCCAGGAGTGCCTTTGTAGTTGCAGAAAGCAGAACAGAAGAGATAATGAGATTTGCATTGTGCATACTCGACTATTTAAAAATAAGTTGACATCAGCAACTCCTTTTAGTGCAGCTTATGAAGAGCTACAGTTCCTGCTAGCTGCCCGTTTGAGCTGGGACTCAGGGGCTCAGGTGCTCTGACCCACTTCAGTAACCTTATTTCCTCCTAGTAACAATTAGAAATATCTATGGACACTCATGGGCTTAAACTTGAAAAGCAGATATGATGAATTAGTAAGAAATTTGGCCTTAGTCCTCAACTTGCCCTTTATTTTCTTGATAAAATGTGGTTTTCTTCAACAAATAACTTCTGAGAGTGTTGTCTGTTTTATACCCACACCATGCCTGGAATCCGTAAAAGGATAAATCCTGACTGTTCATCTCTGGGAGTTCCTCTGTCATCCAAACAGGCTGAAGGGACACAGAAATATCACATTTATGGCACCACAGAGGGGGACAGGGTCACACTGGAGGCTGTCAATGGACATGCTGACTTCCCTCTTAATATTTAGAAGTACCAAACAATTGCATGTAAGGTTCAAGTCAGATGTTTTTATTTTAAAAAATACCGAGGCAAAAGATCATTTAATGTTGTAATTATGTCTCTCTCTCCTGTTTTCTTAGAATATATCTTAATGATTTAACTGCAGAGACAGCACAGGTGGCCACAAGTTGTGGGGAAGGGGGGATTGTGGCCACTACTCCAGAGAAATCAGAGTTGTGAGAGAAAGAAACGTGTAGTTAGGAAAAAAAAAGAATCTGGAAAGCCAGTGGGGCAAAAGGGATATAAAGCCTGTTTCCAACTGAATTGGCAGAAAGTCAAAGCCTGTCAAAGCAGTAAGCGCAGCAAAACTGAAATTGTCAGGCACTCTTAGTCACTGTGTTCATGTGCTGGTGCTACTGGAAGCATTTAAAAGAGGTGTCAACCACTGCTATTTAAAATTACAGCCTACGGTGCACCCGCCCCCTGTGGCATTCATATTCTCTGAAAAAATCCCTTGGCCCAGRATTTTCTCTCCTGGGAAGCTGAGAGGCCTCAGAGAAAAAGGAAAACAATTCTTATCTCATTTGCTTCTCCTGTGCTGCGCTCACATGTGGAATGTGTTTGGAGATTGTTTACCCACAGGTGATTGTTTCATTGGATTCTGCTGTGAGTTGTTTTCACTCTTTGGCCAATCAGGGCCAAGCTGTGTCGGGGCTCTGGAGAGAGTCACGAGTTTTCATTATTATCTTTTTAACATTAAGTAAGTGTCCTTTCTCTATTCTTTAGTATAGTATAGTGTAGTATCATATAATACATGACATCATATAATACATGATGTAGACAGTATAATAAGGAATATAATAATAAATTAGCCTTCTGAGAACATGGAGTCAGATGCCCCATTTCTCTCCCCTCATCAGGGTCACTTTGATTTCCATAGCACCAGCCCACTCTGCCACCACTACAAGGGGGAGGAAGACCCACCAGGCTGCTCCACACCGGGGTCCTGTGCTCTGCAGCAGCCCAGGGAAGGACACTGCTCAGCTTCTGATTTTTGGAACAGGCAGAACAATGCTCCTCCAGCACAGCCAGATACACACTGGGCATGGGACACTGAAGAAAAGCATTTTAAAGGTTCCAAAGAGATAGAAGAACTATTTTGTACATGGATATCTAAAATTTTTTCAGTTAATTATGAATTTTTAGTTCAATTTAAGATATGCTTGAACTTGTATAAAAATTATCAGTGGAAGAGTATTAATCACACTTAATGAACTACAGCTCTAATGGGCCATTGAAATTAAACTGGTATTGAATTTACCAGAGCTCGAGTCAATGAAATATTTGGAATTCTTCATTTTGCTTCCATACAATTTTTGTTATTACTCCCCATAATTCTTATTTCTAGCCTATATGTTGCTGAAGAATTTATTTTTAAGGTGTATTATTCTTCCTAAACAATCAGTGACCTCACTGAGGAAGACTTCTGAAATGTGTGCATGTCAAAATAAAAAGGTTTTGAGACTCAACCCATGCCTGGAGCTGCCAAATATTGAGGATCCTACAATCTCTAATTCAGTGGCAGTGCAAAAAAGCACTACATTACTGAAATATTCATTACTCCTATTTTATTATGTAATAAATGTACTATTTTTTACGTAATAAAGTAGGGGTATTTCCCTAGTAACAAGAGAATATGGAAATTCCTTAAAAATTGGTACAAGAGACGCTTGCAACTTAGAAGATTATAAATAATACACAATGTCTTTGATCACATTATTATTAAAATTAATACATAAAAATGTTGTGTTCTCAAATCCAATACTAGAGGAGATTATAATTTGCTGACACAGATTAAATCCTCTGATCTGCAGATTCCCTCCTCTCCTAGTTCCCAGCTAAGAATGAAGCCTCAGCACACAGCTGTGTATAACCACAGAGGCAATTTGGGAAAAAAATATATGGAAATTTTGAATAAAATTTCCATATGATGCAAAATTTGGCAGCGTGCTGCAGAAAGTCAAGAACAGATCAGCTGTACTGCAAGGATCACTTGTTTAGTTTGATTCACTCTCTGCAGAGGTTTATAAATATATTATATATATTTATATATCTATAAACAACTCCTATTTTATATAATATATTTTTATATATATCTGTATACATATAATATAGATGTATCATATATAGTATATATATGATAAATATACATGAAATATATGTTACATAGATGAAATATAATACCTGGATTTTAGGAACAAAGCATGTAGAATATACAATCCAAAGAACAGGACCCCAGAAAAATAATTCTGGACGTGGTTTAGGAAACTGCAATTTATTCACTAGGATGACCCATAAAGACTACTAATTCAGAATTTTTGTGTATAACCTGGTAAATAACAAGTAGGAAAAGGGAAATTACAGTATTTGTCACCTCATTATGTGGACAAATGCTAGTACTGGCATTAAAAAAAAAATCAAAAACTGAAAAAAAGTGTGAGGGAGAAAAAATATCCAGATAAGGTAAAAAAGATCCTCTAAATGAAAGATTTAGGAGACTAGATTTATCAAATGTCTTTGCAGAAATGTTACAGAATTAATTGGTTTCTGTTTTTTACACTTTAACAGTGAAAATACTTCAGAGATCTGGTATGCAAAAAAACCTCATAAAAACGAACAAGATCCCAATGGCTCAAGTAAGAAAAGCATAATTATTGACCCTGCCATTCTGGAACAACCTCTCCACCTCTAAAGAAATTAGAAATGTGACTTTCTCATTTGCAGCTCTTTAGATTTGCAGTAGGCTTATGAATCAACCAAGGAGCTCCTGGGTGAAGCAATGACAAAAGCAAGAGGGTATTTCAGGGACTGGCAGAAACACTGATGAATTGAAGTCATCAGTTTTTTAATTAGGCACCAAGACGTGATGGTGCATGAGTTAGTATGATATATATATATCATTTGGAACTGGCTAGCTGCAAATAAAAAGGCATGACAACGTTTTCTGATAATGATAAACTATCAGAGATCAACATTAGCACACAATTTGCTCACAGGATGGTGTTTAAAACAGCTGCAGAGAGCCAGACTGGCTCTGCTGTGGATCATTCAGCGGGGTAAATAAAAATAAAACATCTGGGAGGAAAGGTAAAGGGAGGTTATGTGAGTGATTAAAAGTGTGGAGCTGAGAGCTCCTCTAGGACAACAACTTTCCCAATGACAGGGCTAACAAAGCTGGCGCTAGAAAAGACAGAAGAAATATTCTTTTAAAGCTTTGTAGAGATCTGTAAGGAGAAGCTTAGGTCTAATTGGGCAGTCTGCAGCTTWCTGGCCTGACCTTTTGGCCTATGAAGTCAATAAGCCATTTGAGTGGGTATTTCCTCCCTCCCCCAAACTGACCAGATGTCCTTGGGAGGCAGAGATGCCCATATCCTTTTCACAAAACCACTTCTCAGAGTTCAGTGACAGCTGTTGATTTAAGTCCTTTAGGTATTTGGATGTGCTGCTTTTCCCAACCTTCCCTTTCTTTGCATTCTATTTGATGCAAAAATCTCTTACCCACTACTACTACTCGACTAATCTTAGTGCACAGAACCCTTAGGAACTGATCTAACATGAATATTCACATTTTTTTAGCAGAGGAAAATAAATAAATGCTCTTTAAACAGAAACAAATGAAGTGTGAGAACTCCCATTCCAAAGCACCACCCTGCAAGGCTTATGGCATTCAGCACCTGGATGGAAATCACCTTTTCCAAGAATTAAAGGACATAAACCTCATGGTGCTCAGGTTTTAAACTGGCAGAAAAAGGCCAAGGATGACCCCTGACGGACTTTTAAACATGTGGTTACTGTCATAGGACTCCACAAAACACATTAAACCGTTCAGGGGGAGATAGGCCAAGTCTAGAGAAAAGGAATTAATGGGAGAAACCACGCATAGTTTGGGAAGTCATTGTGTTGAATACTTTTTTTTTGTTTTCGTTAAATATCTGTTCAGTGCCCAATACTCTCACCCAATATGTTATTGCCTGATGTTGCAATGCTGCAATAAGGGATTTATTTTTTTAAAATACATTTGGAATTCAAAAGCAATGGAATAACTGCAATTGATGCTGATGGACGGAGCACACCTCACCTAACAGCTCCTTTGAAAAGGAACAGCATCCAATTCCTCTGCTCTCTCTCTCTGACTTACACTGGACCTCATTTTATCACAGGTAAAATGCAAAAATTGCCCTCTCCAATAAAACAGATATATTCTCTGAATCCTTCCAAGAAACAACTATTTGAAGAATCATTTAACCAAGAAGAATATAGTGAAATTAAAGCATCTCACTATACTACAACACTATTTTTTTTCTTGGACAGCCACTAACTAAATTAATTACCTCACTGCTGAGTTAATTAGGTAATATTAGTACATAAATATCCCAACTAATTATTCTAAGCTAATAAAAATACAAGTGCTGTCAAACATGTCTGACACAACCATATATGTTGAATGTAAATTTTCCCATTTGCTTCCCAATCCAAATTTAATTAAAACATTATAAATATCATTCTCATAAATGAGTTTTATAGCATCACAAGCTAATCATTCCAGAAAAATAAATTAAAATACAATAATCTCTTGCATAATTATACTGCCAGTTAGAAACAATGAGTTTAATAAATAGCTCGTCAAGTTCAGAATTTTAACGTGAAATGTTCAGCCAAATAAGTGTATCTGCAGTGTAATGGCCTGAAAATGAGCCCATAAAGATATGAAGGAGACATACTTTTTTATTGGCCTTCTAATTGCTAATTTGGGCTACTTCTTTCCTGTTTTCCAAGGAATTATTTTTATAGCATTAGTTACTAATGCAGACAAATGTTATTAATGAGGACAAATCTTGATTGCTGTCAGCTTTTGGGGGCCCTCAATACAGTCAAGTATTTTTTATTGTTTTAAGAGCGAAGACACAGTTTTATTAGGTTTTCTTATTTAATGGCAGTGTGATTTACAAGAGGTAATTCAAAGGTTTAGGCCAATACTAGTCACAATTCAGACCTAAATGCACCACCTAAAAGCTTGAAAAATGGAGAAGAGTTGAAAATAAAAGCTTGATAAAAGCTTTTTAAAGGTAGGGTGGTGATTATGGTTTGCCTTTTTCCAATGCATTTAAAAGGAAAAAGAACTTTTCTAACAGTTGTAAGTTCATAGCCAAGAGCATTAAAAACTCTTCTTTCTTTTAGAAAGATATCTTGAAAGTTTGCAAAGAGAACAAGATATTTTTCTTTCATTAAGATCCTGTGTGGTGGCTTATAGCAGTTTTTTCAGCATATCTCTGCACCTACCATATAAAGAATTACACAAAAGGGAAAAAAATAAGGGAACAGTTAACAATAAAATACTACATGAACTAGGGAAAATAGACCTATCAAAATACATTTAAAGAAACATTTGGAAATTCCTGTCATTTCTGCTAGGAAAATATTAAACATGTTCAGCAAATATATTTAAGATTTTCATTAGGAGTTTTAATTTCATTATCTAAATGAATAAACTATTGCTTGCATCTTTTTGTAAATTAAAACAATTAAATTACTTCACTTTGAAAGAATAAAGCACAATCCTTCTTGACCTTATCTTCTTTATTTCTGTCCTTGTCTCATCAAATGCTACTTCTGTGATTCAAGAAGCTTAAATCTATATAAAAGGCCAAACACATTCTCTGGTTGTCACTCACATAAACAAAAATAAGATTTAATTTTTTTGCCAGCACTGCTGAACTTTTCAACTTGTGACCTAGTCCTGAAAGTTTTATTCAGTTTTTCGAGAGTGTGGCCCTGGGAGCAGGTTGCAATACATCCTTTCCCCTCAGAGCCCAAATTCTTTGTTTGAAACCTTATCACAAACCCATCTTTATGAGCATTTTAAGCAACTGTTTTATTTAAGCAAGAATATTATTGGCTAATTAAGAATCTGAGGATCGAGAGTGGAGCAGAATATTGACAGTGGCAATATCAGGGCAGAAAGATGGAACTGCAAGACTTGGTGCTCACATTAGCACACAAAAGCAGTAAGAAAGGGAAGTTGCATGTGTCAAGGTAGTCAGGTTTGAGTCATAACTATTTATGGAGTTAAGGTGGAGTTAAAGGAGGTGACCCACTCACTATTTACTAATCAAAGCACGTGTGGTAGGCATTCACAGAAATAACGCAAAACTTCCAACTTCCAACCACTAAAAAGCTACAAACACCTCTGTTAAAAACACATGTTAAAGACAACCCCCCCCCCC